>RJWT010012577.1:0-22368 GCA_004365215.1 Cuniculus paca
TATTTATCAGGGTATTTCTAGTGCTTTGTTTCATGCTGAGGTGCATGCTTCCTAACCCGCTCTTGGACCCCCATGGTACCCCCATCTTTGCACTCAGCACCCTGAATGGCCATGACCTGTCTTTCTCAGGGGGCTGGATAGTTCATGAAGACTGGAGCAATATGGATTTTTTTGTACAGTGACACCTTTCCGGTAATTGCATTTTGGTTGTGTGTCTGTGCCGCCATGAGGTCCAGCTCTGCAGCATCTTCTCTGAGGAGCCACCTTTAGTAGGTGAAGGAGCCTAGGTATGGAGGAGTGGTTTTCATGCAGCAGCCCCACTGGGCCCTTCCGGAGTTCCCAGAGCCGCTGTGTCTGGGACATGCAGACTGTTTCTGCGAACAACAGGACACAATCCAAGAAGGACGGTGCACAGGGGAAGGCTGTCAGTCTTGTGCTGTTATCTTGTGAGATCTCAGAACTTGGGCAGGCCAGGGAATGCTGCCAAGTGAAGCTGAAGCTGGAGAGATGAGATGGGGATTTCCCAAGTCTGGCTTCCCAATGTGGTGAGCTTCCAGAGGGTCAGCCGATGTGCCTTCATTCAGGGGAGAGGCTGAGCCAGGCTTAAGCCCCGACTCCATCTAAAGGCTCAGACTAGGGTGAGAGATAGGACTAATTCATTACTCACTTGGAGGAAATATTAAAGAGAAAGCATTCAAATCTCTTTCCTTCAAAATAAATATTACAATAGGTCCAAAGACATTGCTCTAATCTTACCCTTACTGTGCTTTCTTGAATGAGAAAGGTCTTCCTGGATTTTGGCTATGTCCAGAATTGTGTCCCATTGCAACTGTGCTTCAAATGAAGATGTGGAAAGAGGGTTGAGAGCCATGGAGATGACAGAGCTGACCATGCAGAATTGTTTAAGAGACTCTTTTAATGTTTGTTTTTCCCAAACAGTCCCTTCCTGGAGGTCAAATGGTCTTCTCTTTGAGTTGTTTTGCTGTCAGAAACTTAGCATGAAAAATAAGCATCCTGGCAGATGCATTCTGGTGACTTGATTGTGCAGTCAGTGCCTTCACTTTACAGACTGTGTCCTTGGGCTGGTTCCCCGTCTTGCCATAGCCTCAGTTTCCTTATTGGTAAAATGAACGAGTTGGTCTAGAATCACAATTTTTCACTACCTTTATGCATTTAGAGCAAAGATACCTCTATTTGGATGTTACAGTCTCTAGGCCAAACCTTGACAATTTGGCAAAGTCCAGACCTGCTTCCAGGGGGATAGGAATGTGACTGGTGCATTTGCATGTGTATGGTAAAGTGAGGGCTTGGAGTGGGTAGTGGCAAAGGACAGGGCTGGTTTAGGGAACATGTTGCATATGTTTAGCACTCGAGAGACATTGGTCCTGCTCCTGGTTCCAACATTTGAATTAAGTTTAGTCATGAGATTGGTTTATAGTTAATGTCATGTAAACTACAGTGATGAATATGATTATCATTCATGGTCTTTTTTCTTTCCTCTCTTTGCCTTTTTATTTCTCTTTTTTCTTCTTTCCATTTCTTCTCCATCTATCCTTCACTATTTTCCATTCACCCTCTTTTCTTTTCTTGTCTTCTCCATTTCTCTACACTCTCTTCCCCTTAAAATCCCTCACACTTTTTTCATGTTATCATTCAATTAAATAAAGTCATCTCATCTGAAGACTCAGTGGACTTAGAGGATTGGACAAACCATGATATTAAAGAAGCCTGAGTCCCTCAGGGATTTTGTCAGTAGTGATTATCTTGGCAAGCCTTCTCCCCTTCCCCTATGAAGCCACTGATTTTTTGGGATTGTCTCAGCAGTAAACATACCCTCACGCCTCTACTAGAGTACTGTTTGTGTGCTTGTAACTCTCAAGAATGGGTCACCTCTCTCCTTATGTGGCAACTGGGGTCTGATTAGGACTCAGGTGCCCTGGAAGCACAAACCCATGCATGGCTATTCAGGCCTGGAGAAGGTTTTGGAAAGACTTCCATAGGGGCTGAGGATGTGGTAGAAACAGGAAGGACTTGGGGTAAAATCTTAGTGGCTTCTAATAAGGAGTTTTTCAACTTAGTATACCTAACTCATCCTTGACTACTCATCATCCTGGTCTCTGGAATTGTAGCATTTGGTGTCCTTTCCTGTATCCCTGCTGGAAAAGCTCTGCAATGACCCTATGCTTTTTCTTTTCAACTCTAATTACATTTGTGATTCCTTGTTTAATGTCCATCTTTCCTGTTAATAACCCACAACAAAGCAAGGACTAAGCCCATTGAATTTAGGTCTGTTATGCTCACCTTCCAGTAGAGATTTTGGGGTACTGTGGATGCAAAATAAATAACTATGCATTGAATGAATAGATGCATATATAGATGAATGAGTGCTTTGTTCAGTATCATTATCCACAGAGTAGGCTTAATAGCTGTATCCTAGGGCCTGATAAAGATTAATTGAGATTATATCATGATCTCAATGCAGAGCCCAACTGATCAGAATACATGGCACATGCTAACCTAGGTTGCTAGTTTCAATATCCCTTGATAAATAAGGAGTATTTTCAGACTGAGAAGGGGAAGAGTATTTGCAAGTAGAGGAGTCAGAATTGTAGAAAGGCAAAACAGTGTATTTTGTGTTTGGGAAGGCTGGTTAAATAGTTGGTGTCACATTGTAAGGGTCTCTAGTAATGAGTGCACAATAAATAGAAATATGGCATAAGTGCCTTCAAGCTATCAAGAAGTGGCAAAATTGTAAACGTCTAACCAGAAAAATTAAAAAGAATACACATACCCTCATTAATATGAATTCATGTGATGAGGACCAGTGATGACAAAGAAAGCTGACAGGACAGAAGGTTGCAGTAGGCCTTAGAAAATTTGACTTCCTGAAGATCAGGTGGAAAATCATTCCAAATGAGAGGTACAACATAGGCAAACAGGTGGAAGTTGGGAGTCAGAGGGGAGGGAGTGGGAATGTTAGCTTGATTACAGTCGAGTTTTCGTTTGGAGTTTGGGGAAGATTAGACAGCATGGAACCAGACCTCTGAAAATCTCTGATGTCAGTTGTAATGCTCAGACTTGGTCTGAGTATGCTACACAGAGGAGAGAGTTGTAAAGAGCCTAAGTGTTGTGAGCACCAGATGGTATGCTCTTGCCTGAAGGTCTTTAGGAAGCAGGGGGCTGGAGCAGATGACCTCTGGAAATTTCTTCCAACCACAAGACTGTGATAGTCAAAAGACAGAGAGAAACAAGAACCAGGGACCTTGGCCTGGATTTTCCTCCCTCATAAATCTCCTCCGCTGCCCAGCGTCATCTCTCTGTCCTCAGATTAATCTTCTCTGGCTTCCTGCAGGAGCAGAAGGACCTATTGACCTCATCCTGTTCTCTGGGCTGCAAGTGAGAAATGGAGTCCTCGGCCTGGCAAAGGCCTTGTGTGGGCAGAGGGCGACTGAGCCAGAGGCACTGGTCCCTAGGGGAAGGCAAAGCAAGCAGATAGATGGTCTTGTTCCAGATGGGCTCTGGCCGATACTCTCCCCAAAAGGTCCCCAGTTAATGAAATATGCCTTGTTGTTTTGCACAAATTCCTTTGAGCAATGATTGGTAAATGTTGGAGGAGGCTGAAAATTCTTATGAGACAATTTTCCGAAGTGCAGACCTGGCCTAAACGTGATTTCTGTGTGGTTCTTTTCTTGGTTCTTTGCTTCTTGCCATAGGTAGCACAGAGGTAAAGGCACATGTTTCAGTAGAAACAATAAGAACTTCAACAGATATCATGCTTTAGCTTCAGCTGTATGCTGCCTGTGTCTCTATTTCCTCATCTGTAAATTGGGAAGTAGAGTCATATCCAACTTAGACAGTTACAGTATTAAAGTTCTGAGACTCTAGCCGGGCGTGGTGGCTCACGCCTGTAATCCCAGCACTCGGAAGGCTGAGACAGGCGGATCATTGTGAGTTCGAGACCAGCCTGGGCTAAAAAGTGAGCTCAAGGCCAGCCTGAATGGCATAGTGAGACCCTGTCTCAAAAAACAGGGCTGGGGATCTAGCTCAAAGGTCTAAGCGCCTGCCTGGCAAGCGCAAGGTCGTGAGTTCAATCCCCGGTGCTGCAAAAAAAAAAAAAAAAAAAAAGTTCTGAGACTCCTACCAGGCACATAGCAAGTATAGAATTGTTGATTCTTATTATTGATTCCACTATTTATTAGCATGTAGCAATAAATACCTGTTACACAAGGTTTTTGTGACAGTCAGGTTCAACAGATATAGACTGAGCATTCACCATGAGCCAAGTAGGGTACTAGGCCCAGACGTGTTTGAATTGGAAACAAAATGACATAGTTCCTTACTCACCATAGCTAACAAACTGATGGGAGAGGTGGATTAAATGTGTAAAAGTACAGGCAGTAATGTGGATATTTACAATGCCACTGTGGAGGAAAGGAGCACAGTGCATATGGAAAGAAAAAAAAAAGGGATGCTATAATCAAGAGGGTGGTTAAAGAGGACTTCCCTGGTGAGGCATCCTTTAAGCTCACAAGAAGGATGAGTAGGAGTGTGTGCTATAGGTAAGGGCAACAGCATACTGAAGGCCTAAAGGGACAAAGAGGTGTGGCACATTTGAGAGTACAAGTAGGGTGAACAAGTCAGCAGGACCAGATGGGACAGAAGTTGAGTTTTGAAGATAAAGTGAAAAAGCAATGGAGGTAAATGCTTTTGTAAACTGGACAGTCAACGAATCTGTAACAAGTTACATGTTCTAGCCTAAGAGTCAAGAGGATGGAGGCCATTTGAAGAATGACATTTGCCTCCATTTCTCTGCAAGTTATACTCAAAATAAGGCAGTTGCCCAGGAACTACAAATATTATGCTATGAAATGTGTATCTCTGTGTAATTGTAGTCTTTCAAGAGGTGTTTAAAGGCTGTTATGGTTGATATATTGTGTCAACTTGAGAAATTTAGAAGTTTAACTAAGAGACTCAGCACGGAGTCAGGGTTGTTACTTTGTAAACATGAACCTGTGCAAGAGGAAGGCAAGGAGATTTTGTGACTGCTACACCAGTCTTGGGCAGGATGGGTGGGTGGGTCGGGGGCTGCATACAATATAAAGGAGGAAAAGAGGCTTGCTCTTTCTTTTGCTCTGGCTGCTTTTGCTGGCTGCTGCCCTGAAGTGTTGCCCTGGGTGCCATGCCACCCTGCCTTAAAACCAGCCTATTATGGACTGAAACCTCCACAAACTGTAAGCTAAATAAAGTTTTCCTTCCTTAATTTTAGATGTTGGTATTTTGTCTCATCAACAAGAGAAAAGTAACCAAGACAGAGGCTAAGAAAATTGTTACAGAATACCATCTTCAGGATGTACACTAGCACTGCGAGCCTCAGTGTCCCCTTCTGTAACAAGGAGGCTATTTCCTTTTCTTGACCAATGGAGTTGTCTCCTAAAAAGGTTGTTCCAAAAAAAGCACTGCTAAATATTGGTTCTTTCCACCTCTTCCTTTCTCTGAGGCTTAAGCTTCACTGTCCAGTGGCTCCTGTAACAGTCTGCATCTGAAAGACGACATTAAACATTCAGAGCTGGCTCTTCATCCATTAGTCCTGCCCACCACATGGTTTTGAAGGATCCAGTGGGGTCTGGTCATTCCAGAAATTGCCTCTTTTGTAAAAGAGCCCCCTGAACTCCCTCACCCCATCCTAACACCCATCCAATTCACACAGTCTTTCTGTGGAAGTACGTCCTTCTTTTCATTCTGATTGAGTGAGCAAAAGAGAAAATAGGGAGGGATCCATCAGAATGACTCATGAAAAATGTGTATGTTCTTTAAAGGGAGACTGCATACAAATGGGATGTATATTTTTTTCCAGAAGGGAGGGAAAAAAAATTCAGGCTTTTAAACATAAGACTTTAAGCAAGGAGAGAGGAAAAATATGTCTCTTAAATGCCTGCAGTGCCATCGCCACAAGGCTGCCGAGCCAGGATTGTTTATTAGAAGATAAGATAGTGAAAAATGTATTTTGCAGAAAGAAAATAGTAAAGTCAGGTCTGAGGCAGATAAGAAGCCAAATTTCTATTTTATGCTCAATTGAGTGACTCAGTTACATTATCTGGGAAGCAGGGTTGAAATAACACCCTTTGGAGAGGGGGCCTGGGCTGCTCTAGGTCTCCTGCCAGCCCTGGCCGGCTGAACTCAGCACAGCTGGGAGGCTGTCTGGTCAGAGCAGTGCCTTTGCAGTCAGGATGAAGAGGACCGAAGGTTCTGATCTTTTCTTTTCAGCTCCTTCTTTTCTCCATCTTGTTATATAAGCACTTTGATTTGGTTTCACACTTCCCCTTCTACGGCTGAAGGTGGGAAAATACAGACACACATGCATACAAGATGAGGCTCTGCAAAGCCCGGCAGATAGAATGAGGAGCATCATTGGAGATTGGATGGATGAGGGCACACAGACTCCTGGTCCGTGCTCTACTTGGCAAGCACAAACATGTCATTCCAATGCTTTTACATAGAGCATTGTCTTGCAGTTGGCAAAGATTCCACCTCTCCTCTTTTTATTTTTCACCTGACTGTTTTACATATTGTTGTGTGCTTTCCAGAATGCTCAATAAACAGATGGAGAAACGGCTCTCCAGAGAGGTCAAGAGTCTCACCAAAAGCCACACAGGTGATAAGTTGCATCATTATACATAGAACCCAGGATTTCTAAATCTTCTCTTTTGTTAATGATCAGCTTCCAGGTCCTTTCTTACTTGGGAGATCTTTAATGTACTATCCAATGGCAGATGAAAGATATTTGAAAAACAAAGGCTAACGTAAATCAACAAATATTTATTGGATGCATATCAGTTTAACAATTCATCTATTTGTGAGTTGCTAAGCTTCTCCAAGGCAGAATTAGCATCCTGGAAAATATCTACATCCTCATTGGAGAAACTTTTCAATAATTTTGTGAATGTGATTAAATAAGGCCCTTTCTTGAGGAGATTATTCTGGATACTCTCAGTTGACTCTACCTGATTAATCACATGGGTTCTTAAAAGGGAAGAAATTTTTAAGGTCAAAAAGGGAAAAATGTAGCAGTGGAAGAAATATTAGAGACATAAAGCACCATTGGCATTGAGAATGAAGGAAGGGCTGAAAATGAATGTCTAAGAAAGCCATTTCTTATACAGAGCCTGCAGAAAGGGACACAACCTCATTGGCCTTGATTTTAGCTTCGTGAGTCAGGAGTTGTACTTCTACAGATAATAAATCAGTGCTGTGTTACGCCACTGAATTTGTGGTTTAATTGTATTAAGAAGCAAATATGATTGTCCATCAAAGGCCTAACAATGATCCACACACCCATTCAGCCTTGTATGTTTTCTTTCTTTCCAAAAAAGATTTCCATGAAGTCCCTTGTAGCTAATTTTTAGGCTCATTTCCATCTCTTTTTTGAGATAAAATTTAGCTATAAAAGTGAGGGTAATTATAAGGAGACTTGGAATTTCATAAGCCAATGTGTATAAGGACACAAAGAGCAATGTAGTCATCTTGTTCTATCTATCTATCTATCTATCTATCTATCTATCTATCTATCTATCTACCTACCTAGTAAGTAAAAATGAATGTTCAGAGGAGGAGAGTAATTACCTTAAATTTTGCAGAAAACTGATGTTTAATGTCAGGATTAATATTAAAATTCTGTTTTTTCACCACCAATGTAGGCCAGTGTTCTGAAGAGTCTCAGTCTTGAAGATAGGCTTAAAAGACTGTTCAGAAATTGACCCAAACACATTCCATCTCCTGATTTACCAAAAAGATATAATTGCCTTTTGGCAGGAAAAGGATGATCTTTGCTTGGTTAATTGAACACAAATGAAGCTTGATTGTTTTTTCATGTCATATATAGAAGTTAATTCAAGATCAATGATAGACTATAAGAAAGGTAAAACAGACTTTCTAAGAGGAAATAGGACAGTATCTTCATAATCCAGGACAGGCAAAGAATTATTAATAAAGCCAGATGTAGTTGTGCACCACTGTAAACTCAACACTTAGAGGCTGAGGTAGGAGGATCACAAGTTCAACCCTCTGCCCCCAGCATGGGCAACTTAGTGACTTAGCAAAACACTGTCTTGAAATAGGGAAGAAAGAAAGAAAGAAAGAAAGAAAGAAAGAAAGAAAGAAAGAAAGAAAGAAAGAGAAAGAAAGAAAATAGAGCGGGCTGGTATTATAGCTCAGTGTAAGGGCCCTTGGTTCAAACGCCAATGCACCAAAAATATTTCTAATAGGATATGAAATTACTTATTTAAAGAAAAGAATGATAAAAGTGAATGCCAGTAAAATTAAGAGTATTTGTTAGGACAAACTCTGTGCACCCCTCTAATCCAAGCATTCGGGAAACCGAGGAAAGAGGATAGCTGCAAGTTTGAGGTCAGACCTGGCTATATAGTGAGTTCAAGGCCAGCCTGGACTACATAGTGAGACACTGTCCAAAAGAAACAAACAAACAAAAAATTAAGAACGTTTATTTATTGAAATTCCAGTAGTAGAGTGAAAGAAAAGTGGTACACTGTGAGGAGACCTTTGTAATACATTTATGTGACAAAGGGCTCTGCTGAAGTCTGAATGTTGGAATCCTTTCCAAGGCCATATTCTGGAACGTAACCCAATGGGAAGATATTGGGGGTGGGGGGCCTTGAGAAGCGACTAAACCATGAGGACTCTATAGGCTGAAAGTAAAGTGTGTTTGCTGTTCCTGCTATGTGAAGGAAGAAGCTAGAAGGTGCTGTTGTTGAAATATCACATCTCTGGACCTTGCCATTGGACTTTCCACTATCCAGAACTATGAGCAACAAATTTTGCTTGTTAATAAATTACCCAGGATATGGGATTTTTGTTATAGCATTTTGAATAGGCTAAGACAGGTTCATATTAACAAAGACAGGAAAAGATAACCGAACTACAAAACTCTTGAACACATTAGAGGACCAATAAGCATATGAAAGTTGTCCAGCATGATTAGATAGGGAAAAAATTAAACTGCAAAGAAATGTTCCCACACCCATCAGAAAGGCTAAAAGGTAAAGAACTGATAACATCAAGTGTCATCAAGATATGGAGCAACAGGAATTCCCGCACATTGCTGCACTATATGTCCTAGTCATTATGTCTTTTAAGTTTTTTTTCTTTTTCAACAAAACTATTTGATTTATATTTGTCAATGAATCACCCACTTCCTCACTTGGTCTCTGCCAATAATAAGTGTTCCAGGCTTTGGACCAAAGGTCTCATTCCAGATGAGAAGATACCAGTACGACAGAAGGAAGTTATTGTAATGAAGGTAGCAGCAGAGAAGGCCCAAATGACCTCCCAAGCTGGAGTGCGAGGAGGTGGACTAGTCATGGCAGCAAACCCCAGGGAAGTATGCAACCCTTCATGCCAAACCAGTTTCTTAGTCTTCTGGAAGCAGCAGGACATCCTGAACTCAGCATCCCAGCTCCACCGTTTACCAGCTGTTTGACCTTGAAGCAAAATGATTCAACCTCTCAGGACCTTGATATTCTCATTTACAAAACAAAAATAATAAAGGTCTCTACCCTAGAGGATTGTAGTGAGAATAAGTGAACTGCTAAAAGCAGAACACCTGGCCTACTATAGGTGCTCAGTAATTAGATTATTCTTTATTTGGGGGAGGAGGGGATTCATGAAACTCTCCAGAGAGAAGTTAATACTTTGTGTGACAGTAGCCCATTTTGTTGGGAGTATTTGTGAATTCTTCATACCTTCTGAAAATCTTTTTTGTTTACATTTACATGGGGTCCTGCAACAAGAGCTCTGACCTGCATGTCCAAGGCCCTGGTGTTTTGCGGCCAGTGGATTAGAAACTCTTTCTCTGGGGAAAGTGGGGCTTTGGGCACCTCTTGATTGTTGAGAGTATTGATCACCTTTTACAGCCTACCCCTGTTGCACACAGACTTGAGAGGACAGTGGTCAGGAAGGAAGCACAGAAAGGTGCTCATAAACCTCCAGTTTCACAGCTTTCAAGGAAAATGCAGAGATATCCTGGAACAGTTACAAAGTAGCCCCATGCTGAGCATATGCTAGAATTGTTTATGCTTCATAGATAAAAATGTTGGGAGTAAATATTTACCGTCAGGGATCCCTGGCATGCTGATGTACTGATGGAGGGAAGCATTGTGCTTGTATGAATGTGTGTGCTTGTGCATGTGTGAGAGAAGGAGGGAAAGAGGAAGACAGGGAGAGAGAGAGAGAGAGACAGAGAGAGAGAGACAGAGAGAGACAGAGAGAATAGAGAGAATTTGGCTTCATTTCTTTGCCCATCCATGGGGAGCAGCCCTGTGAAGTGGACAGAGCCATCCCAAGGACCATCAGGTAGTCAAGTCTTGCCTGTCTGGCCCTTGCTTGGACTCCCTCTACCCCATTTTTCTATGTAGGAGGCAAAAGACAGAGACCCTAAGTCTGAGGGCAGAAGGGTTTACGTGATCTGAGAGAGTATCATCTAATGAGGGGGGTCCCAAATCTCAACTAGGGTATTTAAGAACAGAAAACAAAACTGGGATTCACAGAGGCCAAAACTGGATGACTCAGAACTAAAGAAGCCCCAGGGTCTTCAGAAACAGGATTCATAGATTCATTTGAATGCATAGACTGGAATCAGACAGCTTAAGCTGGTAACTGGGTTGCTGGCTCTGTGAACTTGGGCAAGATGCTGAGCCCCTCTCAAGTTTCAGTTTCCTCTTCTGCAAGATGAAAATAACAATATCTCCATTAGAACGTTGTTGGTTAGGGTAATGCATGCAGGGCACTCTGCATAGTACCTGGTATGTAGTGAGAATTATTATTATTATTGTCACTATTTTCTTGCTTTCTTGATGAGGTGGCCTAGTTCTTTTGCATGCCTATGTTCCCTGTTGTTGCTCTGTATCTTTCCTGTACCGTAGTAGTTTTCAAGTGTGTTCCCTGGGCCAGTAAGGATCTACATCACCCGGAAAAACGTCATTAGTGTAAATTCTCCAAAGCCACCTCTGTCTTACAGGGTGAGGAGCTCCGGGATGGGCTTGGCATGTGTACCAGGTGATTCTGTGCACAGTCCAAGTTGAGAACCACTGCCCCATACTATAGCTGCTTTTATTTCCCTCACAGCTTTTGCTTCCTCCAGGCATTTTGTTACAGGCAGCTGAGTTAGAGAGAACTATTATAGGCAGTCAGACAGGGCCAGGCCCTCAAAAGAGCCAGTGCAGAAGACCAGATAGTGTGAACTTGGAGGAGACAGACACCTCCTGCTGTGGGCCAGTTCTCAACACAAAAGACAAAACTAATGCAACCATACCCAAGTATTGATGTTCTAAATAGGAATGGATCACCTTGAGGAAGCCAGGAGCCACCATCCCAACCCCCTATAAGAAGAGTCAAAGAACGCTCACTTGCTATGTGACTCACTTCCTCATTTGTCCCTGATTTGGTCGGTTTTACCCGAACAGTTAATCTTATTGGTTGGCCATAGTTCTGTCCCACCTCATGACCCTCTACCTTGCGAGTTCTCAGGTTTTCCCCATCTTGGGCTGGTCTCACCTTGTGGGTTTGCTCTAGAAAAACCAGAGTCTTTGGCAACCCACTTGGGACCCCTTCTGTCTCTCTCTCAGAAGCTTTCTTTCTCTCAATAAATATATTCTGATCAAAACCTCCATTGTTCCTAAAATTCATTGTTTGATTTTTAGAGAACACGAACTCGCATGGAACATCTAGTAAGTTGGGGGTTTTGTTCCCCTATATCAATTTGGTGGCTCCTCTGATCTGGCTTCTGTCCTTATCCTTATAAGTTAGTCTACACTTTAAAAAAATTTCTACAGCAAATTCCTGTTGCTTTTAGAATTAAACTCAGATCTTTGCTATAGACCAAAGTCCTTATACGATCTGAACTTTGCCTCCTCCCCAACTTCTACCTTCTGCTCACCTTCAGCTTCAGCCTCAGCCCCTTGCCCCATTCATTTCACCCCTTCCAGGCTATTTTGTTCTGTTCTTCAAATGCACGAAGCCTTCTGCCTAGCATAGGGTAGTCTTCCGCTGCCAAATCTTACGTGTTTGGACTATTTTTACTGAGGTCGTGGCTTCCATTTACATTTCAGAGAGGCCTTTTCCTACTTTCTCTCCTGCAAATCAAGGATGTCCACCCTTCATACTACCAAATGCTACCATTCCATTGCCTTCAAGGATCTTGCTACCATCCTATCTTCCTTGTTTATTTGTTTGTTTAGACATTTACTGGGTCTGTAGCTTACTAGACTATGAAGGTTTTGAGAACAGTGACCTTGCCTACCCGTTTCTTATTCTTTCTTTGACCCTTAGACAAGCACCTGTCACAGAATAGGTGGATAAGCATCTTTTTGTTGAAAGAATGAATGAGAATGTATAGATGGATCAAAAAATTGAATGCAACAGAGAATTCTAGAAGGATGATGCCTGAGGGTTGTCATTTCAGTCACTATCACACCTACATAGTTTGTTTAGCTCAGTAGTTTATAAGAGAGTGGTACTGCTCTTTCCTCTCTTGAGTATTTGGAAATTGAGGACATTTCGCAGATGAAAAAACGTGCATCAGGCACCAAGCAGGCAGGGCTGAGCAGGCTAAACTTTCTGCAATGTTCCCCACAGTCATATTCCATGCTGCAGCATCCCCTACACCTCCCTAGTAAATTCCAGCAGCATCCCACTTGAGAATCAATGGCTGAGCCTAGTTATCCTATGAGAGACGGAAGCCCTCTGTATTCCAGCTACAGTAAAGAAAGCCTCAGTCAGACTGGCTCAGAAATAGTTAACCCCAGCTCAGACAGCAGTTATTTTGCTTTCGAGTCTTTATTTTCAGTGACTAATAGGTAAAAGCGACACAAGTTCTCCTGGTCTTTGGAGACTGCAGCACAAACGACGTCTCTGAGGCCCATTCCTGTGATTACTGAGCTGGATATGAGCGATTGGATATTTTGAGGAGATAAAAATGTCTGACCAGCTAATAACTACCTGACGCCAATACCAGGACTGGAGCAGAGAAAGGGAGTGAAGGGAAAGAGAGGAGGTATAAATCATTCCCAGACAGGCCTGATGAGGAATTCGTGTCAGGCATACACAGGTACACACACACACACACACACACACACACACACACACACCAGACACACATAAAGCAAAGATACCTAGATACATAACATGAACACTCACTCCACACACAAGCACCAAATGTAGCCCACAGACACACTTGACTTCACTCAGATACACTGCATTTTAACCTGAAGGACACAGGTTATACACACAGACACATGTGCACACACAATCACACAATATGCACATATGCAGAACACATCTTTCCTACACACTCCATGTAGCCAGCTATTGACAGTGCGACATACCCATGCAGTCAGGCCATGCAGAACACTTCTCACAACAATTTTAGACAATAGTTGGATGCATGTATAGTACCCACAACACCTGCACACAGTCCACTCAGGCAGATGATACCAACACATGTACCATATGCACAAATAATAGCAAAGCCACAGATGCATAACTAAATCACAAATAACATTCAGAGATGCATATGTATAAGTGCATGTCCAGTTAACACAGATAGAAGAATATATAAACATGGAAACCCACAGGTACACACATGCAGAATTCCACTAAAACATACCATAGAGGCATACTACACACATACACTACACTTCTGAGAACCACACAATCTTAAGAAACTGCCATGACACAAGATCTCAGCTACACGTGTATACGTGTTCAAACTTCACTAACATTTAAAAAAATTAACCCTTATCACAACACAACAACAAATCAACATAACATACAAACAGCACTCTGTAACTGCCAGATTAAAAAATAGTCACCTACAGAAAAACTAATGTGTTGTGTAACTCTCTTATGTTTTGTGGCTCTTCTTTCCTTCTGAGAAAGGCAGAACGTCAGCTCAGCCCAGTTGAGGTAGAGCCTCTGCTTTTGCTCCTGTCTGGCTGCAGAAAGAGGAGAGCAGGAGGGAGGACAGCCCAGGGCTCCTAGCGTGCTGCTACTGGACTCAGGAGCAGAAGACTGGGGTTGTGGTCCTATGTGATGTCAACCTACTGAGTGACCTGGTAGGGGAACCTATTTCTTCACCTGTAAAATGGATGTGAACCTACCTCGAAGGATTTAATCAGAAAAACTACAGGTTATAAACTGAACATGGATTATGGATTTTATGTCCTGATATTCCTCAGAAGAGATAACCCAACAAATGCCCTGAGTTCTATTTTGATCCCTTCCCCTGCCTTTTCTCCTAAAAAGACTTCTGAGCATCATGAATGACTGGTCTAGCTGGGCCTTTCTGCAAACTAGGGATGATGCTTATTTTATCATCTTCCTTAAATTGTTATTATAAAGTCCCTGAACCTGGGTCAAATGATTTACCTGTATTATCTAATTTAACCTTCATGATGATCCTTTAATGTGGGCTCTGTTATGATCCCCATCTTACAGATGAGGAAACGAAGTACAGTTTGGTTGAAAGACCTGCCCATCATATCACCAGTTAGTGACTTTTGGAACTGGGAGCCAAACATACTCCCAGAGATGTATTTCTCCACCTTCCCCACAAAGGTGGCCTGAAACTTCTACTGAGTCACCTGTTGAGGCCAGCTTCAAGCCAAGACCCAGGGTCCTGTTACACTGGTACCTTCTCTACTGTGACTCAGGGAAAGAGAATGACACAGTGCTGTAGGCCTCACCCAGAGTATTCTTTCCCTCTCGCTTGGTGCATTGGCTGTTATGGCTTAGGTCTAGATATCCCTCCAAAAGCCTCATGTGGTTGTAGGTGGGGCTTTTCAAAGGGGCCTGGAGCTAAAGTGCATGATGCTGGGATCAAGGGAGTGTGATTACTAAATTAGTCCACTGACTGGTTTGGCATAGCTCTGGGTAGGATTATGGCTGCCCCACCCTGGGTGTGAGTGCTATCTGCCCTCAGGGTGAATAGCTTGGATAAGATATAAGAGATAAAAAGAGGGTTTCTGGGCACTTGTTGCTTGTAGTTTGTTTTCTTCTGGCTTCTGCTTGCCACGAACTATTCTTCCTTTGCAGTGCACCTCTGTGATGCCACTCTGCCTTGAAGTCAGACAACTGTCAATTGAAATCTCTACCTACTGTGAGCTCAATAAATTTTCCTTCATTTAGCTTTGCTTGTGGGGTATTTCGTGCCAGCAATAAGAAAAGTAGCCAAGACATAGTCTATGTTCAGGTTTACACTATACTTTCAACCTTCTCAAGTCCCACCTCCTTCTTCTATAAGCCTACTTTTCTAAATAGTCATGAACTAATTAAAACATCCCAAAGAAATAACACCAGATGGCAAGTCTTTCTGTAATCATACCTTGTCCCCACTGCCACTATCTGTAATTGGTGGCTTGGGGTCAACTCACATACACTGTTTCTGTAAATAATATTGGAGACCCATCTAAGCATAAGGGCTCTCTTTTAGGCATTGCACATTACACTACTCCATGGCTGGTGATCAAGAAAAGAGTTTAGTTTCAACTTTTTCCTCTGTCTTTCTAGGTAACCTTGAGCTTAATACTTAAACTTTTTGCATCCTAGTTTATTTCTACATAAAGTGAGGTTTTAATCACAGTACTTGGGCTTTAAGAGGATACCATGTGTTCTAAATGAATTAATATTTGTGGAGTTTATAGTAGCACCTGGCACATAAAACTTGGTCTTCATCATCACCAACATGCAGCTCATTGTACGATTTCCATTTTATTATGCTTTTTGTTTATATCTCAAACTTTACTTTTGAGTTTGAGTCATTGCTCTGGATGGCTCTCTCCAGCCATCTTTGTTTCATTGGTCTTGTCCTTGACACTGCATCAAGTTCATGGAGTGTTCACTGTGGAGCTGCTCTGGCTTGTTTTAGTTCAGGGTGATGCACCAAATGCAAATTCTGGACTAGAGGTGCACATTTTTCTAGCTCTGGTGATGAGATGGGGTGCAAGGTATAGCATGCCTAATTTTTGAGAGAAAGCACATAGGAAACTTTCAGAGATCTAAATTTATGCTGCTGATTTCCATTTATCTGGCTTCCTGAAGCCCTTCCCACCCTGCTCCCAGCAGAGAGCTTCAATTTCCAGTCTCTGCTTTTTCTGAGCTACCAGCTCCTCTTCTCTTCATTTACAAAGCCCTCCCACAAACTTTGATATATCATGCCATATTTTGTCACAACAAGCCTTGTATTTAAATTACGATGTAATCCAAAGATTTAGAAACCTCTGTTTCTTGCTTTGATAATGTTAGATTTTACCCAAGTATGCTTTGGGTAGAAAATTGACTGTGTTCTCCATCATCTCCTATACCACTTGGTCTTTAGAGAGAACTAATGTGCTTTGGTAAGAAACTACAAGGCAGTATTGCTATGGGAACAACTTCAGAACATGCGTGTGTATGTGTAAGTGTAAATGTGTATGTGCATGTATGTATGTGTGCATGCATGAGTGTGTATGTATACATTAAATCAGTCATAACCAGTTATGATACTGGCAACACAGTATGATTCAGTCTCTAGGTTTTGCCCCCAAGGGATGAAAGCAACTTTCCCTACCAGAAGGGAGCACTCAAGAGTTCAGGAACTCAGAGTCCCCAGTATCATAGATTATCCCTTCTGACCTTTATTCCTGTGCTTTTCATTTTCTTGACACATTCATAGCTCTACAGTGCATGTTTTTGTCGCAGGTCCCTTTGCAATGAACTCCTATTTCCTAGAAACTCTTTGCATGTACAGATACCCATTACTTCAAAATTTCAATCATCCTGAGCCCACCTTGGGGTGGTCCAGAATATTAGAAAATCTTGCAGGGTGTGGTGGCACATATCTGTAGTCCTAGCACTCTGGGAGGCTGAGGAAAGAGGTCACAAATGTGAGCCCAGATTAGGCAACTTAGTGACTAAGACTCTGTCTCAAGTTAAAACACAAAGAAAAAAAGGCTAGGATGTACTTCAGTGTGAATTCAGACCCTGTGTTCTATCTCCAATACCAAAACTATTAGAGAATCTAAATAATGTATCAAGTATTATTAAGAATAGACATAATACTTAAAAAATAGAGAATGCTATCATCTTTCTTTGTGTCTCAGTCTCTTTATCTGTGAAATGAGGACAATATTGACATCAACCAGTCATTGTAAGGACTGAGTGGGAGGAGCTAAGTATACCTCTGCCCATCTGTCTGGGCCACAGGATGAGAAGGGATTTGGAATGACTGGAAGTTTAGAATGGGATATTAAAGAAGATGAGGAATGATATTCACTTGCTCCTGAATTCTGTCATTCAAATTTTAGTCCCTGGAAAGGTAATGATTAATAGTTAAAATTCCTGTGATTCTCAAACATTGAGTGCTTAGCATGCAACAGACATTAATCATATAATCATACAAAAATAAATAAATTTACAGAATTTAGGAGATGGGGGATTAGTATTGGGGAAGGTTTCCTTGAAGAAGCAACAGTAGTACTGAGATGTGAAGATGGGTAGGTTAAAGAGTGAGGAATCATCCTAGACAGAAAATGGCAATCATTAAAGTGTTGAAAACAAGAGGGGGTATGACTCAGTCTTCCATAAAAATGTGGAGGATGGGTGGAGTCTATAATGATTTTGGGATAACTTTGAGAAGCAGTGGGGACAAGACCGAACAGGACTTGTGACACATGCGAGACTTGGATCTTTTCCTTAATAGCAGTTGGACACATTTGAAGGATATTCAGCTGGTGAATGGCAAGTTTATGTCTCTTTTGCTGCTGAGAATGAGTCAGAGCAGGGTGAATGGGGAAGATGGAGCTCAGTTAGGAGATGACCATAACAGTCTAAGTGAGATCGATGAGGCTATGATAGTAGAGCTAGGAGATCATATCAGCAATGTCAGAATAGACATCAAGGTGGTGGGGGAGGAGAGGGAAGCTGATTCCTGAGTCTCATATCATGGTGGAGGAGTATTGGTGCTCATCGACACTTTGAAGAAGAACTAGAGAAACATGTCCAGTCCTTTGGAGATAGGCTTTCCTTTTTCTGTGGTGTTTTGTGGGAATCCATTTTTTTTCCCTATCTATGCACCTTCCTCCCTTTTTGTGTCCTTTGCAATAAGAGGCTCACAGGAAGGGTTTATCAATGACACTGAGTAGTGTAATGAGAGACACCTTGGATATCAGCTTCTCCACTCCTCATCTTACAAAGAGATCTGTGACTGAAGGCCCTGGAGTGAGGAAGCACAGTTGTGAGCTTACCCCTCTTAGGCTTTGGTCCTCTCATTGCTTTTGCTGAAATGCATCCTTCCACTAAACAAATGGTGTCTAAAGGAATGCCACCCACCCAACTCTCTTTGTTTAAATCCCTTCAATATTTACTGCATGGAAAATAAAGGCTCTTTTTCCTGACTTATTGATACCTATTTTATGGGATGTTCATGGCAATTGATGTGAAGCATGAATGCAATGCTCATTTCCCAAAGAAATCTGGAGATTATTATTAGTTCTGTCACCTGGAGGACAAGTCCCAGCTAGCATGGTTTTCATTCCCAAGATTTCCAGATTTTATTCATGATATTCACGATACAAATCCTGGGGTGTTTTTTGAAAGTGTAGCTCTCCAGATCTTCTTTTGGCTCCCTCCCTATAAACTAGATATGTATATTGCTGAGGAACTCAAATTTAGTAAGCCTTAGAGTGATTCTCATCATCAGAGAAGTTGGGGAAACTGAGCCTGTTTCCCAGATAGAAGCATCTCTTTCCTTTAATGTAACTGAATACTCTGTATTCTGCCTCATATATTTCTACTTGCCATTATTACTATTGTAATGTACAAGGTGTGATCCAACTATATAGAATGAATATTTAAATTAAAAAATCATTGCAGTGAAAGACACATTGCCATTAATCCTTCACAAACATATTAACCTTGCTTTTAACATATTATCCATCTTGTCAGTTCTTTCTGAAGCAGTTGTAAAAGTCCTCTTTCATGATTATTTTTATGATATGTGATCAAAAATATGGTGAATGGGTGCTGTTGAGTGTAATCTAATAGAAAGACAGGTTCCTAAAAATATTATCGTGTGTCCTCATCCACCTTACTTATTGGATTTGCACTGGAAGGCTTCTGGCCCTTCCCCAAATTCAGAAGGGCCACAAAAAATGAACATTTTTAAGTGACTCAAATATGGATGTAGCTACACTAGTGCAACTAAAGATGTTCATGAAAGGACTTTGAGAAGTGGCAGGAGTGATGGCGTAAGTGTGTTTGAAGCAACTGGGAGTATTCTGAGTGAGATTAACGGCAATGTGTCTTTTTCTGAAAGAGACTTCAAAATTTAAACATTCACTGGATTTTTTGATCACACAATGTATGTGTCTTTGTGTTCCCTGAAAATAACCATGCTTTTGGAGTACTCATAAGTCCAAACATGAAGTGAAGAACTTTACCTACATTACCTTACCTGATCATTTAACTATACGTCAGTTAGCTGCTGATTAAGAAAATAAGAAGAGCTACTCTACATTGTCCCTTTTGCCTGTGCTGGGCATGAAGCTAGGCCCTGCTCACACATCATCTCATTTGGTCCTCACAACAGCTCTTCAGAACACGAACCAGGATGCCTGTTTTGCTAGAGAGGTACAGCAAGGCAAAATGCCTTGTCCAGAGAACCCATCCTGAATGTGGGAAAGAATGAAGGAGTTGATCAAAGGCAGGAGTTGATGGGAACAACATGATAAATTTACCAGCTTCTGCAGGAGAACATAACTTCTTCTTGCAAGCTAACACCACTCACAATAACGTCACAGAACATCCCCACCCAGAGGCAGTAACCAAACAGAGACAATTTATTGCCTTTCTCCTTGCCTTGTGTGAGGTGGAGACAGCTGCAGCATCCATCTGGGCCTTGGGAGGGCAGTGGAAGAGACACATCTTCTCTGTTGATCAGTGAACAACACATGAAAAATGTAAGAATGGCCCTTCCAAGTATGTGGGGTCAGGATCCACCTGCATCAGAAGCTGGGGATGCCTTTTGAGAGTGTGGACGCATGCAGAAATTCTCCATATGCTAAGAGTGGTTTCCGGTTAATGAAGTATTTGTAATCAAATATTTATTAACCATATGAAGAAATAAACTGGGTGCAGATTCTACCCTCAAAGACCAAGGGAGAAGGGCTAGCCAGAATTCCTTTTTTAGTTTAGGAAAATGAAAATAAGAGAAAAACAAGCAATGTTCTCTCTCCAAAAATATTTTTTGCTTGTGTCACAAGGGGTTATGCATGGCGTTTCTTTACTTGAAGCCTCAATTTTTCCTGCTGTGTGTTTCACCTCCTCCCCCTGAGTCTCCCAGTAGATGTTTGAGTCTTCAGTAGTCTCTGACCCCCAGGGAACCAGGCCTCCTTTCCACGGGGGCAGAAGTGCTGTAAAATTTTTCTATCCAGTAAAGGAATGTAATTTAAAACTGCCAATGTATGCAGAATGTGAAATTCAGGAGCCTTGTCAGTCCTCTATGAGCAAAGAGAATAAGTGATCAGTGGCAACTTTCTCTTTAGAAACGCTTCACATCCTAAAAGATACTCATTATTTACATATGAACCAGCACTTTGGAGTTTCTGAGCACTTCATGCCCATTATCCTATTGAGCCACCCAGAAGTCTAGTGAGATGGATTAGGAGAGAAAGACTAAGAGAGACTTCATGTCCTATACTGCTGCCACTTCTGGAATCTGGGGCCTTTCCTCAAAATTCATTGCTTCATTCGCTGGACCATGCGGCTACTCTAATCAAATCACCCTTCACATTTCTGTTTGCTTGACTGAAAACTCCCATATTTCATAGGAATATTTTCCCTGTCTTCAATCATCTCTGATGTGGGGTAGAAATGCAGCTATATTAAAGAGTGATTTCATCAAATCACGGAGCAGAAGCATGGCAAGAGGAGTGCTTCTGATTGAGAGCTTCCCATTCTTCTGAATCAGTGCCAAGTTCAAGGGGCTTCTTGTACTGTAGTCAAGGACAACTATACCCACGAAGAGATCTCCAAGGTGGCCAAGTTCCAGACTGTCTTGATAATTAGTCACCAGGTAGAACCACTAACTTCTCAGCAAGGAGCTCTCATTCAAGTCAAACAGATGGTAAGTATGTTTGGAAATAGCTCCTTCCAGCATTTCCGCTGCAACTAGATCCTAAGAGCCAAACAGACAGCTGAGTCATTATCTCCTCACCTTGGCCTGTGTTGATTGCCAAGCTGGGTACATAGCTCAGGACTGGGATCCAAGTCATATTTGGTGGACCAGTGGACCAAGAAAAGTCTGGAAAATAGATACAGGGTATTGAGGAATGAAGACACTTCAGACCTAGGTCTACCAGGAGAGAACAAGACAGTGAGCTCCTGTTCTGGGATGAATTCTGTTTTGTTTGCTTGAGAGATGGGATGAAAGGCATCATAGGCCCTGTGGAGAGCTCAGGAAGCAGACACGAGAAGCTATCATGCAATGCCTCTTCTTCTCTTGTGGCTTTGTTTACCTATCATGGTTCTGTTTTCCCCAACAGATGCAGCTCAGCTTTCTCCCTGGCCTGTGGAACTTCGTTACAATGCCCTCCTGGTGTAACCCAGCTTTCCTGGGCATCTCCAGCATCTGATCAGGATCAGCTGTCAGTAACAGATTTTGTCATTAAACGACAGTCAGAAAACTCCTTAAAATGATAGTGAGATTTCAGCATTTTGCTGGTGGGAAGGATGGCCATGTCTCACTGTTCTTAGATCAAGTTTACATCTGTGGCCCTGGTGTAATTATTAGTAATGTCACCTTTTCCTCTCCTCGTGTCCCAGTCTCAATAGTAAATTTTGAGTCTCTAGACTAACTGGAAAATGTGGGCTCAGAGAGGGTTAAAGGTCCCGCTCACTTGCACGGTGGGTGGGTGAGGGAAGTGGTCTGGGAATCAGTGTTCTTCATCTCAGGCCCGGGTTTCACACTCTTCCTTAGGTATTCATTTATTTATACCTTGCCTCATTCCAGAGGGGATTTGAGGCAGTCACTCCCCCACAAAGTTTAATACCTTGTCGTTACCATTTACCACCTTCAAATCATAGAAGTTTAGAGCTTCCTCTCATAAAACCAACTTGGAAATGTGGTATGCTTGTATATTAGGAACATATATTAATTCTGACCTCCCCAAGGATTTGAAAGTTTTTCTAGAAAAGTCATTATTTATTCTAGAGCTGTAAAAGGACTTTGGTCAGCAGCAAGAATGCTTTTAGTAATAATGCTGGCGAAAGGTTCTTCAGAAGCATGTGAAGGACCAATTAGGAGCATAGGGCAGAAAATTAGAA
>RJWT010012578.1:0-22367 GCA_004365215.1 Cuniculus paca
CTGACACTGCCCCAACGAGTTATGATAAATGCTGTATTAATATCTTCTGATTTCCTAGCCTCATAACTCTTTCTGTATGCTATAGCCTCTTCTTACTTCACTGTAGACCTACCAAACCTACCTTTGGAGGAATACACAGTGAGAAAGAAACAGGAAATGGGCAGGAGAAATGAGAATGCAAACCTGTTCTTCTGGCTGAGCTCCCCGTCAGTGAGACAGTGGAGAGATGCTCTTCCCTGCCTTCCCCTGAGCTTTCCCATCATGCAGACAGCCTTCAGGGCTCCCACCCCTGAGCCCACTTCACAGCTTTTGTCCACGTTAGGTTCTTTCTCCAACAACTATCAAACTTGGAGATTTCTTCCAGGTATCATTTCTGGAGCCAGAAATGTTTTGTGACAAATTGGAAAGGGGGATGAGCAGCAAGAACTGAAAAGAATGCAGTACTAAAACACATTCATGTTTTGGAATCTTTGACTTTATTCTTATTTTTAAATAGGCTCTTGCTGCCACCTGGCAGCTTCTGTTACCATGAAAGTTGATGGTTTTGGTAGAATTTTAAACAAGGCAGCAAATGAAGGAAACAAAAAATCTCTGGGATTTAGAGACTTGCCCTCCCTCAGGATCACTTTACTTCATGAATATTTACACTATAGAT
This sequence comes from Cuniculus paca, assembly GCA_004365215.1. Classification (NCBI taxonomy): domain Eukaryota; kingdom Metazoa; phylum Chordata; class Mammalia; order Rodentia; family Cuniculidae; genus Cuniculus; species Cuniculus paca. Next base: position 656 of record RJWT010012578.1, read on the forward strand.
CTAGCTAATTCCTTTATACTGAAGAGGTAGGTTATTTGGATGTTATTTTTAGTTCAAGGCCAATCAACAGGGACACTCTGTACTGCAGATGTTCCCGCTCCACCTGTGGCCTCCCAGGATGGGAGGGGACATTCTTACTGGTGTCCCAGTGTTTCATAGCTTGTTTCTTACATGAAAAAGAAGGCGTAGAAGTATAAAACAATTTTGTAAGAGCAAAAAACAAATGGCTGTATATATAAAATAAAGACTGTTTTGTGCACTGCAGCACTCAGCTGTTGGGAGGTAGGAGCTTCTCTTGGCAGCACTGGGGGCTTTTGCAGCACCATGAACACCACCATGCTGCCTATCAGAGGCCACATGTAAGCGTGTCACCAAATAGGTGTTGGCGTTTCCAAAGAGTTCCAAGGAAACTTTTATCTTCGGGTACACTCCATAAAGGTATTTCCCCTACAAGTGCTTTCACTACTGTGAAAAATTCAACATAAAAGTGAAGCATTCTTGCAGCTGTCATAGCCAGGGGAAGAGGCAAACTGGCTTTCTGGTCAGGCTAAAGCTTTGCATGTGTGTCACACTGGTCCTCTTTTCTGAACAGCTGCTCCAAGGCTGACCTGGGACCTCAGGATCTCAGGTACTGCAGGACAGCAGCAGGTGCCTAAAGGAATAAGAAAAGGTTTTTTTTTCTTTTTTTCTGATGTTGATTTGTTTGCTTGTTTTTAAGTAAGTTTTATTTTCTGATTATTAGTCATACTTTTCTGTCGTTTATTGATTTATTTATTGGTTATTGTTTGGTTATTATATGGTTATTATTTGGTTATTATTCTCTTTGACTCAAAACACAGTCTTTGGAGGTATTTCTTTGTTTTTATTTTATTTTAAAGATTTCCTTGCTTTTATTTAACCTTTCTTTCTTTTATTAGAGAGACCTCTGGCTAGAACACATCAGCATAGCCGTTAAGAATGCAGCTTTTGTCACTGCACTGACGCGTCATCAAATCCTGGCTTTGCTGTTGCTAAGCCCTGGATTTATGTACCCGTTACTTAGTCTTTCTCTCCTTTCTGTCGTATGGGAGTGATGGCAGTAATACTACACATGCCACTGGATTTTACAACAGTGCAATGAGAAAAGCACAAAGAATGAGGCCTTTCAGTAAATGTCTGCAAAGGTTATTAATGTAATGTTGGCCAAAGAAAACATGGAACTGGACCATTTAAGACAAGTTAACCTCACTCATGAACCAAATTTATTTCCCTCAAATGTCTTCTAAGTTCAGAAGAAGGTTTCTCTTAGGACATAATTACATGATTTTGTACCTTCATTTTTCTGAATATATATATATGCAAGTGAGTAGGCCCACTATGTACAGTAACATTAATTGTAGAATAGAAAAATTAATTACTTCAGAAGAAAAAAGAAAATTTTGTAGACAACCTTATCCAGAGGGACTGCATAGTCAGTTCACTAGTTAATTGCCCTACTGCTTAATTACCTTAACTGTTGATTGTCTTTGTCTTTAGGACAAAGGGCCCAAATGTTTTTGACTGTGACAGTATGGAGAGAAAATTCTTAGTGAATTAAGAAAATATGAATTTGGAGTACCTCAGGAGATCTTTGTCAGAAATGAAATGTTATAGGTAACTCTTCGCTAGGGGAGTGTTTCGGCCAGTTTATCTTAAAAGATGCAGATTAATAAATTCAAAAGAGCAAAGATATTTGAGAGCTGCATTTCTTTGGATTAACATCTACTTTGTGTTTTTCATGTGAAGCAGTTTTTTGAAAATAATTTTTTTTTGGCTACATGTTGATAGCTAAGAATTCGTAACAAAAATCTGAGCCTAAATTGGTTTGGATTGAATTTATCTGATTACATTCTTATGGGAAGACTGAAGACATAAAGCTTAAATAAAAGGTGCTACTGTTCTCACAATTTCAAAAATGCTCACAAATCTCACAGCATAAATAAAACATTTAAAGATGTTCCAATGATCTAGAATTATAAATGAATCATGTAGTGGAAGAGAAAAAAATTCACATATAGATTCAGACATCAAATTCATAAGGATATATCCAGATTCAGTAAAACAATCTTAAAAAGACTTCACAAAATTTGTACTCCTGTGTTGTTTTTGGTGCTGGAAAGTAGATATGTATATGTGTCTTGTGTTTTTTGATTTTTCATTTATATCTCTGTAAATTGTCGTTAACTGCCTACTAATACATTTTTGAATGTTATATTAATGAAAAAAGCAAACTGTTTTCACTAGTAAGGAATATTTCTTTTTTATTAATAAACTACAAATATCACATAGCTTTTATAACTCATAGTTTTCAGAAGTTATAGAAATTATAGTGCAATAGTAAACATGCTATTTATTAACATGTACATATTAGACTGAAGTCTGTATGTGCAAGTTGATGATTTTGGAATAACTTAGTTGATTCTTTGCAATTTAGTGATTGTGTTATTAACTACATTTTGGTGGACAAATTCCAGCCATGAAACTAAGTGTCCTGTTAGGGAGTTAGAAGCCTGAGGCACATCTTCTGCCTGCCAAGGGTCAGGACAGTCAATCACCCTCACACAGGTGACAGTACTGGTGGCCTACAGGTCCCACTTAGAGCAACTCTAGTTCAAAGATTAGATGTATTCATCGCCTAGGTTCTTCTTGAAAGCACCTGCTTTCCCTGGAATATGATTGCTTTTAATTATGGTTTTATGGATCCAAAATATAAAAAACTGTAACAGTACACTTTGCCCTACCTCATGTGTCTAAAGCAATTAGCCTTTGAGAGCCCAGATAAAATAATTTGGCATACCAGGTGGACACAGACACAAAACATGTCCTCGTCTTTTTTCTTTAGAAGTATTTGTATCAGTTGTGACAATTCTCTGGCCATCGTTTAGGGAAGGGTACAGGAAGAGTGTTCATCATTTATGATGTTTAGGATATCACTGACACATATTAGCCACAAGGGTACTTCCCACAAATTGCTAAGCGTATCCGTTGGCTAGAATCCTTTCCTTTACAGTTTCAGTTTCTTCACTCATCTCCCAGTCTCTTTGGTGACCTTGGGAGTTTAAGTGGACACACCCTGGAGAGATTAAGCAATGGCTGCAGGTCCTGCAAGTGCTGGGGGCAGTACACTGGAAGTACAAGCACAATGGGCAAAGGGAACTCCGTATGTGGAGTAAGTGGGTGGAAGAATCAGACTTGGGACTTAAGACACATTTTGAATCTTTATGTTTCTGTCACACAACTCAAAGCTCTGTTTCTACATGAAAGGAAACAGGAAGTGGCCACAGATCAATGGGATCTGCCATTGTGAAGAATCGTCTTTCAAATACTGTGTCCCAGAGCTAATCTTTCCTGCTCCTAAGGACTCAGGAATGTGAGCAATCTGCACCCTGCATTAACACTGCAGACAGGGTTAAGTCTGTCCATCTGGGATGGAGTCAAGAGATTGAACAAGTGAGAATATACTGCCTGGGCCTGTGATGCACCTCAGAGAAGGGGTGTCTTACAGTGATACATTTCCACTCTTTTTTTGACCAAACTGCACATAGATATAGATCACTAATATAAAAGTTTGTGAAACATCATTTGTGCAGATTCCATGCTGTGCTCTGTGATGTTTTTCTGTCCTCCTTCTGCCTGCTCTGCAGTGGTATAATTTGTGTTATATTACCTTTAAAATAATGTGTGATGTCAAATCATTGAATTGATTGTTCAATCCATTAATGACTAATGACTTGTAGTTTGAAAAACTTGTCAATTCTTCATATAACTGAAAAAAAGGGTCTACAAGTTGTTTTTAAAGAAATTTGAGAGTGGTAATATATTTAAAGTGCTTAGAAATACTCAGAATACTTAGAAATACTTAGAAATACACTGTATAAATTAATTTATTATTTTATATATATATAAAGATATTTATATAAAGGGCTTTAATACAATAGTAAATTTTTTGGAGACAAATCTGAAATAAAAATAATAATATGATAAGTAAAATATTATTTGTTTTGGGCAAGCCATGTAAGGGAATTTTGCCCATGGTTGATTGATTTATGTTTCCTTTTCTTTATGTCAGTGGATAATATTGAGTATTTGTCAAAGTTACTTTATATGTTTTGCTTTCCCTCTTCCTACTGAGCTGACCTCTGTCCTTCCTTTTTTCTGGGCTCTGTGAGGTTGATTTTTCTGCTTAGGTCCTCTTAAGCTGGGGCAGGTGAAATTAATGATGATGGAGGAGAGAGTTTATTACTTGATAAAAGTGTATTGCTTTCTCCCTTTTGCTCCAAGTTTTTAATCTCAGAATGATTATATGTTTCTTGTACTTAGACCAATGGAATGAAAGTAATAGATGTCTTGATCTTAAATGTTTGTGTATTTTCTAATTAAATATAATGGCTTCTGCTAATTTAGTCTTTAAAGACTGCTACATTCATTGTGCTATTAATGTATTTGGAATTTTTGAAATCACAGTCCTCTGGTAGATAAACATATAAACATCGACTCCTTACTTCATGTACGCTTCCTTTAATGTATGTATCATTAAACAAATATGAAGGGAGCATCTGGAAGTATGAAATTCATAGTTCAGCAGTAGATGTAAGGCAACACTCCTGAAGAAGTGTCACCTAAATTCACCTCTGTTTCAGTTAGATGAGGGTGATGTCACACAGAAATCTGACTTTGTTAACTGATCTAAGTGTGAGATAGAAACTTATTTCTTTCACCCAAGAGCAGAATGAAGAGTAGAAGCCTAGTGGGGTAGTCATAGTAACCTCAGTATGGGGCTTCTAAGTGTAGCACTAGTGGTGTAGCCATAGTAACCTCAACAGGTGGCTTCCAAGGTTAGCACTGGTGTGGTAGTCATAGTAATCTGAATGTGTGGCTTCCAAGTGTAGCATCACTCATCATCCTTTCTTAGCCAAGAAGATGTATTCAGAGCCCAGGATGGGAATCTTTATGAAGCGATCCTTTGAATTGCATAAGAGGCTTCTGCTCACATCCCATGGTCATAGTTCTCAAGAGAAACTGGGAAATATACTCTGTGAACAGCTAGGTATATAATCTAAATTGTGGGTACTTCAAGAAAAATAAAAAAATGGAACCATGGATAAAAGAAGACAGTATTTTCTTTCCAAAACATCTAAGACTAACAAGAATTTAGTCATGTGACATGTTGAAGTAGCAAACCTGTTCAGAACAACTTTCAATCTAGAGAGCATACTGGGAAAAAACAGGAAAATTCATAAAGCAGTGTTGAAGATGCAGCAAGAGGGCACATGATGAAGGAACACATATGCAGGCAGCTCATTCGAGCATGTAAGGCAAAAGGAGTGATGCTTTTCTGTCTAGTTGGAGATGCGAAGAGTGAATTCAAACTCCAGATGATGTTTGGAGAGCAAAGGAAACATAAAAGTCAAGGTTGAGGAGGTAAGATTTAGTTCTGAAGGTAAGAAGAATCCTTCAGGTGCTTGGGTAAGGAGAAGGATGTATACTACTCATTGTTTCAAGCCCAGGCTGAGTTATAGCTGCTACCTTATTCCTGGAGTGGAAGGAGAAAGGTATGAGACATTAAAACTTCTTCCCTAATTCTTTTTTTTTTGTGTGTGGCACGGGGGATCAAACTCACGACCTTGAGCTTGCCAGGCAGGTGCTTAGGCCGCTGAGCTAGATCCCTGGTCCTGGTGTTTTTGAGACAGGGTCTCACTATGCCGTTCAGGCTGGCCTTGAGCTCACTCTGTAGCCCAGGCTGGTCTCGAACTCACAACGATCCGCCTGTCTCAGCCTCCCGAGTGCTGGGATTACAGGCGTGAGACACCACGCCAGGCCTCTTCCCTAATTCTTTAGAATAAAATTAACATAAAGCTTTATAATACAGTTTACTAGGGCTTTCACATAGACTATTTAGCTGCAGAATTCTTTATTTAGATTATGCTGATTGAGTTTCTACTCTACTTAAAACTCATTAACTAAGTAGGTAATGCATATGCTTTGAGAAATAAGTAAACAAAAAAATCATTGTGCAATATCCAAAAAATTTCTCAACATTATAAACAGAATGACCTACAGAAAGGGAGTCAGAAGTAAGAATTAAAATAGAAGCAGTCTCTCTTACACAAACCATGGAAGCCATGAATCTGAAGGTGGTGCGTGCTAGTAGCTTCCAGGAATCAGACAGAGAAGATGCCCCATGTTTTTAAGACGTGGGACATACCTTGGTGCTCTCTGATGTGTTCATCATGACATGGATGTCCCAACTTGAAAAATACTGATCCCTCCTGTCTTTGATTTACCTCATTGCAAAAACAGTAATAGTAGTAATAATAATAATAATATTGATTTAAAAATTCTGATCTGATCTCTGTCTGGAGCAAGAGAAAACTTATTTATAAAACTAGGGAAATGGCTCAAGTGCTACCCCACTAATTAAATGTGAGGAACAGAATGGATATACCTAGTTGAAATGTTCTTGCGAATATTATCAGCTTGTGTTGCATTTTGCTCAAGCTGTAAAGGAAGACAAATCAGAGACAAACTTCTTCTATTGGTTTACTGTGATAAATGACTGTAAACCATACTAGAAATAGTCATGTGGGCATGACCACCAGCATCTTTGCTCACAGATTGGGTGCTGAGGGAATAAGGTGGCTGCTTGGTGAGTGTGGAATCTAGAGTGTTAGGTAAGATGTAAGGACACCCTGCTGAGCGAGTGTGATGCCCCTGCTTGTTTCAGCTCCCAGTAGTGATTTTTTTGTATTAAATTTGGTTTAGCTTTCAAAAACCTATATTCATAAAAGTATGTCTCATTTCCAAACTTTTATGGGCATAGTATCCTCTACTGCTTATAAATACTCAAAAGAGAATTGGGGTTCAGAAAAATGTACTGTTTGAGCAGCAGCTAGAAACAACTTTTTTGTTTCCCAAGATAATCTTTCTTACTAGCTTTTATTTTTATTTGCACTTGCCAGAAGGTGTGGAATGAAATTTCTCAGTGCCGAATCTGTTTTGTTTTGTTTTCCTTGCAATGCGTTTTATCACTGAGTCTATCCCATGAAAAATCACTTAATCAGAATTGGTGGTTGCCATCCTGACAGTTAAAAGAAAGGGCATAGTGGAAATAGGTAACTCTTTTGATGAAAATAACTAAAAACGATGAGTGAAATATAAAAGCATTTTGAGCATATTGTAACCCCCTCCCAAAATTGTAACAAAACCATAAATGCTGAAATTGAAGTGAAAATGGTCAGCTTGAATGACAAATACTGAAACTGCATTTTCCTCTTAAGGTTTCTGGCAAAACCTGAGTTAGCTTCTGTTGAACGATGGACAGAAGAAGAAAGGAAGTAAAGTATAAGTTGTGCTTAGTGTGGGGAGGTGATTAGGAGACTCCTTTCAGAGATTGAGTACTAATGGACAACAATGAACCATAAGTAATCTCAAACAAAGACAGCGGAAGAATCCGTCTTTGTCAACTTGGACCTAAGTGGAAGAAAAAAATAGGTTCCTTTGAACGTTTGAATTGGTTTCCCATGGATTTCCAGCCAAAATTCATGGTAATTATATGAAAAGTCCCCAAGGTCACACTTCCATGACCCACCAAGACACATACAGAAGTGTGCTGTATAATCTCCTAGGCATTTCTCAAGCAAAACAAGTTGAGGATTGAAATTAACAGTCTCAGACATTCAGTCAAATATAACCAAGCATGCAGAAGAATTTTGTGAAAATAAAAAAAAAAAAACCAAAAAGCACAACAAAAAAGTAATCCCCAATAATGTAGAAACTGGAATTATTTGAATAGGACATCTAAGTACTCTAGTTTAATGCAATTATGTCTTCAGTTATTCATGTAACACTATAATAAGTAAATGGCGAGATGAAGAAGTATAGCAGAAGTAGAAAGCCATAATAAAGAATAAAATAGTGGCTGGATGTATGGTTCAGTAGTAGAATATGCACCTAACATGTACAAGGTTGTAGATTTGATCACTGACCAGAAAAAAGTAAATAGAAATCATAGAATTAAAAGTTATAATAAGTTAAATGATTCAAATAAACTGTGCTAAAGGCAGATTAGACAAAGCTGAATAAATAGGTAGTAAACTTGAAGTTGGTTTCATAATATCCAAAATAAAATTTAGGCAATAAATGATTAAAAGACAGGGAAAAATAATAAGAGATAGGGTATAATTTCAGATATTCAGCATGTAAGTACCTGAAGTCCCTGAAAAGAAAAGTGAAATAAAAAGTCAAAGTCATTATTACAATTGTCGAGCAGAAAGCAAAAAGCTTCAGTTATTTCGAGTAAAATCTCTAAGACCAAAGGTAAAGAAAAAATTAAGAGTAGTTTGACTTGAAAACATGTTACCTTCTAAAGGATTAAAATGATAATAGATATTTCACTTTTCATTAGAAAAAGAAGTGAAAGCTAGTGGAGTGAACTAATGGGAGTGCTGAACGAATATAATTATTATATAATTTTGTGCTAGCGAAATGTTATTTAGAAGTAAAACTGAAATACAGGCATTTTTGTATAAATGTTTAGAATTTGTCATCATCTGAGCCACACTGAAAGAAATACTAAAGAGTGTTTTTCATGCAGAAGGAAAATGATCTTAGATACAAGCAGAGAGATAAGGAAAAGAATACAGAGCAAAGCATAGATGTGTACATAGACATGAATGTGGAAAGTAATAATTATTTTAAGGTGAAATGTACAAAGCAAGAAAATATGTCATTTTGATGGCACACATACATGCACACCCTTAAGGTTGAAACAGCAGTAAACAATGGAAACTAGTTTAAGTGTCTTCCATTGTTCAGAATGTGATGTAAATGGCTATTTGTTACTTGTATTCCTTTTTCTTTGTTTCGTCTTGCCTCTTTTTTATTTATTTTTTGATTCTTTAATTGCTTTTCATTCAGTTATCTCCTATGTTAAGTTGTTAGTGGGAGCCATAGCGATTGTCATCTGCAGTCTACCACATAGAACAGGTAATGACACCTGTAATAGTAATGGCATAACAGTTGCAACTTAAGGTAAACAGACTAAATATTTCAATTAAAAGATAGAAGTTTAGTGTATATTGAATAGACTATGTGCTCTTTGTGAGGAGAAACAATATGTGCTCTTTATGAGACAGACCTTAATTATACAGAACAGTTGGACATGAAAAGTTGGAAAAATGTAATCCATGCTCTCATATAAATTGTTGGCAATGAAAATCTGAAATTAAAATCAAAATGTGCAGACAATACCTTGTATGTGGGAGTAATGAGAAACAAAGAAATGGGTGATGCTAGAGGTAAATGATGTATTTTGTTGTTAGGAGAAATTGTATTAATATTTTATATCTTAGAGAAATTTTTAAAAATACAAAGCAGATGAAAGAATTTGAGAGGGTATATCTGTATTCCACTGTCTAAATTGTGCACATTTTGCTGCATTTATTTTATCACATGTCTGTTACTTCATGTGTTCTGTTTTCACTTTTCTATCTTTTTAAATTTTTATTAGTGTATATTTGTTGTACATAATGATTACCTTTATCTTGGGGTGTTGGTACATACACAAAATATATTTTATGGTAGTTTTTTTTTCCACCCCCTACTCCTCTCCTCCTTCCCTGCTCTTTCCAATCCTTGGTCCCCTTCACATTTGCCAAAGCTCTGTTTGCATCATTCTTTTCTTCGATTATTTTTAAGAATTTCAAATTAAGTTGCAAATTTCAGAAATGTGTTGTGTTTTTGTACTCATAGGAATGATTTGGAAAAGAGAAAAAAACTGTTTCATTGTTCTAAGAAACAGTAGGACAATCACTTGAGCAATTTACTTGAATCCTCAAAATGGGTTGGGTTCACCCAGGGAAGCAAAGCTATTTCTTAGCTGTACATAACAAACTTAAGCAGGCTTACCAGAAGGACAGTTCCACAGAGGAAAGTCAGAGTACAGAGTTAGGAGCAAGTGGTGGGCAGCAGTGATAGTGGGGTGGGTGAGAGTTTTCTTTTTATCACATCATGTTTTGGTTCAGAAATATTAAACAAAACGCAAGGAGGTTATCAGCTTTGGATGGAGTTACAAAGAGATTTGGGTTCAGGATTGAGGAAAAGACAGGAAATAACCATAGATCCCCGTGGTTATGAGGATAGATTTTTAGACCACCCCTAAGGCCTACTTGAAGGATATGGTTATACGTATTTTCAGATGGGGTCTACACAGATAGCTTTGGAAAAATTGAAGGCAGTGGGTTTTTTCAGACATAGTAATTATATAAAGTTTATACGTGCATACAGAAATAAGTAATTTTAGTAAACATTATTAAAAAACATGGACTGGAGTCTCTTCTCCTCACTTAGCGACAACCTCAGAGCAACACTCTTTGTAGTACTGTCAAGCTGCCTTCCTGAATTTAAAAATGTAACACAAAAAAATTTCAAACTAAGTAAAGTTCAGAAACAAAAAAAAACAAAACAAATTACTGTACTACTCAACAAAGAAAAAATATATTATGAAGGCCATATTCAACCATTTGATTTTCCATTGGTTGAGCAGCATTATTACTTCAATACTATCTCCAGAGTCAGTCTTCTCTCAAAATGTTAAACGGGATGTGATACGTTTTAGAACTTATTTTTAACTGAGTGAGGATGAAGAATGTTACATACTAATTTTGGTGAACTATTCAGCCTAACTGTTTATTCTCTAATACTCAGTATTTAATCCTCATTTCTGTTCCTTTACAATGGAAGATGATTTCATATGTGAATGGAGTTTGTCAGGGATTTTGTAAATGATGAGCCTCCAGGACTATTTGGTGAGTCCATTGACAGAATAATAGGCTACTGGAATATTAGTTGTCAGTGATACCTTTTGGAGAAGATGCTCTGGTTTTCTGTTGTGTCAGTTTCAATCGGTTATTGTTCTGTATTCTATCATGTACCCACATAAAGAACTAAATGGAATTTTGTTAGAAAGTGGGCAATAAATTATTTTCTTAAAATCATTCTACTTTTAAGAACTTACAAGCTAACAATGGAAGGAACCAAGAAAGAAACACATTCTCATTTACACAATTGTGAATTGTGTAGTGATTCATGAGAAACTCCAAGAATAAACTACAGGGCATCTATTGTTAAAGAAATTATCCACTTTATATATCAACCTGAAGCAGCAACATTTAGCACAATCTTCAAGGCTATGTGGAACCAAGCAATGTATATACAAAGAGATCTGGTTTTTTACATTTTTTTTTATATTAAAATTGAAAAAGTTCTAAGTACTTCAGATTTCTAACAGCTAGTAATCTCCATTCTATTATGTTTTGAAGGTCACAGATTCATTTACATTCATTTACAGGTACTAAGGTTTAGGGCAGACTTGTCATCTGGAACACACTTGAATGTATTCAACTACTGACCTATCAGATTTAAAATAATCCTTGAATTGAATTTAAATTATTAGAATCACCTTTGGTCAGAAGAATTTTCTTTTAGAGATTAATTTTTTAAGTCAATATGGTCTTTGAGCTTAAAAAAATGAAACAGGTTTCAGCAGAGCTACAGATTTCTCTGTAGTAAGAAACAGTGATTTTAATTGTGATCTCATAAACATTTTGTTATAGACCATAGATCTAAAAATTATATAGCATGGAAGGGGTCAAAGATTGTCAAATCTGAACCCTCGTTTTATAGTTGAGGTTATTTGGGTCCAAAGAGAAATGTCTCGCCCATGGTCATGCACCTCATTAGAACTCTTAATCATTTTTAGAGCAGAGGGAAGTATTAATATGAGTTTTAATTAAACAGAATTTGGCAAATTTCATCTGACTCCTCATCTTTCAAATCCAGAATCACTGAACTGTTGCTTTAATCAGAATGTAAGAATCCTTTCCCACAGTTATATAATGTCACTCCTTGACAATCTCTGTGAAGACAGTTTGAAGACAATCACTACTGTCTTAAACTTCCATGCATTAAAAACAGAATCAGAGATGACTCTCCTTTTCTTACATATTACACTCCCACATGCTCTTCTGGAAATTCTGCCTGCAGTTCTGACAGTCTGTCAATACAACCAATCATGTTCAGTTCCTTGCATGTTCCTGGATATCAAGCATATGTAACACAAAATTCATCTTTGAGTTGCCTTTTCATATGTTATAAAGGACACTTGGGTGATCTTCAGTGGCTGATCTCCTAGTCTGGTTTTATGGAGCCCCTCTTGTGTGTCGTGAAGCCAAGGTTGTGACGCATGACCTTATTCTCAAGCATATTTCCTCCTTGAAAGACTTGGAAACTTTTTCATAGTGAGCTTGTTTATGTTTTTGTTTTTGTTTTCAGTTCCTCATCTAGGCCCTTTCATAATATGTGCTTTTTCAAAACTTAACTCTTTCCACATCTATAAATTTATAAATCAAATAGCAATTTCATAAGTTATTGTAGTCAAAATAAACCAAATAGATTTTTTTAAATAGTTAGTGGTACATCAAAGGTGTGGTTGAAATAGTGTCCGCTAAACACCAGTAATAAACAGGACACGCACTGTTGAACTTAAAAAATTGATGACACCATTCAAGGTTGGTCTGCTTTTCATTCATTATTACCATACTGTATCAATTCAAAACAATGCCAGTGATAATATTTTTGTCTTCCATCACCCCTCGCCTCAACAGAAGTTGTAAAGAGATGCTGTGGTGGCTGTCCTGTTATAATAATACATAATGTACAGTGCAGCTTGGAAATATTTCAGTTCTGTTTGGGTAGAGTTTGTGTGTCCACAGCCTGTAAGAGTAGACACTGTCACATTTAAATAGCATACTGGAAGTGAATGGTGACCATGCAGGGACCGTAAAGAAGAAGAAACAGAATGCGGGTCACTACTCTACTTTCATTACTCTGTATGTGGCCCTTGGCAAAGTTTTTCTTGTGTTCAGGATTTAAAAAGACAGCACAGTGTGAATGTTCAGATGTTGCATTTTTATTTGGTAAGAGCGAATTTTATAATGATCACACATGCAGTATATTTTTTGAATACAGTGATGTTCATTGCACGGGTGATATTTGAGACTATTTCCCAAAACATTAGTGAAATTCTTCACTATTTCACATGCCGCGTAGTGTTTTGGGACTGAAGTAAGAAACAAGAAACAGCAAATGAGATACTAAACCTACACATGCGTGTGTGTATGTGTGAATGTGTGCGTGTGCATAGTGTGTATGTGATCTTGAGATAAACACAGCGTTTACTGCACTTTGGCCCAGATAAACATAATTCTCGTTTTGGAGACAGGAGCCTATGCTCAGACTGGCTAAGACGATTTCCCTAAGGATATTTATCTCTGCAGTACAGTGGCAAAGGACTCTACTCATGTGTCACATTTACTAAAATGCATTTTCTGAAGTTTATCAAAAGTCAGTAGAAAGTATTTAATTATATTTATCTTCTTGTATGCCACTGACTAGTTAGTTACACACAGTAGAAGTTTATTTGGCTCATGGTTGTTGATTTTGGCAAGTTCAAGAGCATGAAGCCAACTTCCAGTAAGGACCTGTGTGCTGTGGCATAGTATATGGTGGAAGGGCAAATGTGCACATCAGAGAAAAAGAGCCAACTTTGATAGCAAAGCTACTCACAACCATAATAACTCAATCATAAGGAGTCTAGAACCGTTCTGACATAAGCTCCTTAAAAGGTCCCACTTTCCAATAATACAACTGTAATGGATATGAAATTTCAATATTAGTTTAAACTCTAGCAGCCCAGGTGAAGTACTGAAAGTAAAGATGAATTATATGCTGTGATATGTAAAATATATGAAATTCCAATCTCAGTGTTCATAAAATTTTATTAGAATGCAGCATGCCCATGTTTTTCAGATTGTCTGTGGTTTTGTTCGTGCTGCAGCCGTAAAGCTGAGAAGTTGTAGCAGGTACCATATGCTGTGTAACACCTAAGTTTACCATCTTGCCTTTTATGGAAAATGCTTGCTTACTCTTTCTATAAAGAGTGAGAGATTGGCATTGAGTCAGATCATAAAGAAGGCAGCAATTTATATTAAGCAACTTCTGTTTTTTGTTTTTTACTTTTCTGAAAGGCAGAATGACAACAAAGAACTAGTTGTAGGTCTAGAAAGCTGTCTGTTTGACTTTTTGTTAGTTTATTTCTTTTCATCTTTTCTTGTCTTAACTCTCTAGGGAACCAATTTCACCTAAAATCATTTTTTTTTACCTTAGATTGATTCTGGAGTTTTCTAAGTAAGCAGTCATAACATTCATAGGTCACCTTTTTCCTAAAGTAGAACCTGTTGAAAGTGAATGGATTGCTGTTAAAGTGGAGCTTGGAGTTGCTATTATCAGTGTTATTTTAGACCCTCACCTTTCCTGTGTTTCTAAGAGTAAAGAGTGGGTATGATTTTGATGTCCCCTGGTGCAGCTATCTTCTCCAAAAGATATGGAGCTATGTTCTCCCCAACCTTGTGAGGACACCCCCAACTACACACACACACACACACACACACACACACACACACACACACACCAGTGAGTATCACTGGTCGAAGTTACTTGTAGTTACTTTTAGAGAAGTCAGTACATATGGGAAGCATTGGTGAAACAAAAGCAGGGAACCAGACTGAGGACAATTATGTCTAGACAGACAGATTATGAAACAGGAGAAAGCTGGAGAGGTTGTGATAGCTCTGTGAGGTACAACAGATCTACCTGCAATTTGGCGAAGGCTATATTCTGCTGCATTTGACAGGTAGATGAATTCTAATCTACATGTCTATTTTGAAACATTGCTTACTCAAGAGGTAAACATCGGACTGAAAACAGGCAGGTAGTGGTTCCAAACCTATTACTTGATATCAGTAGTTTAAAGAATTATAACTGATCATTGGCTTCAAACTTGAGTGAGGTCATTGTACTCAGTTAAAAAGATGGGTCATTCAATTTCATTTTATGTGTTAGCGTTTCTACATATTGGCTTATCACATTTACCTTTAAAAAATGAAATCCTTCTACCTAAATCCATTCATTTGCTTTGAGTCTCAATAGACTAGAAAATTAACATGGGTGCCAGTGCTCGGATTTTCTTTGATTTTTGACTGCTAGAATTTTAAATTGAACTCTCTTTGCTGGTTTTTTAAATTATCTGCTGACTACTGATTAGTTACATCTGCCAATCCTGCTGTGTTATGTTAATTTTAATTTTTGTTCTTCACAATTAGTAAGCGTGGAGTAATTTTGAACTGAATGTTGATACGAATGCAGGATAAGTTTTGAATTTATAGCCAACTTTTAAATATTAGCAGAAACTTTTTATGACTTTGCATTAAAATGTCTCATATTCTAGTGACACAGAGAACCAATGATTAAAGCTTTTAACATTTTAGATTTGGTGACTGATATTATATTGAATGAATGAATATATGTATAAGCCTACTAATAATTCTACATTTCTACATACAATTTTGTTTTTAAATTAATATTAAATTTTAGAACTTTTGTAATTAATTTTGTTATCATTAATACAATGTTGGTATATAGTTCATAGAATAAATTATATGCTAAATATATGTGTATATAAATGTACACATAGGAACATATATGTGTGTACACATATATGAATTCTATAATGTAAGATTAAAATATATGGTGAATGTTAAAAAAATTCATTAGGGTAAAATGTACATTGCTGTGAGCCTCCTTTGAAATACTCCCTCTTGCTTTGAACACACTTATTCAATTGTTCTTGGAACTTTTGAAACAATTCTGAAGTCTTTTTTCATTGAATGTCTTGTTAAATTGTGATACAAGATACAGTGAATGCTGCTGTATTCCATCTAATAGAAAGACAGTCCCATAAACACATTATGCTATGTCCTCATCCATCCGTTGTACTGGATCTGGCACTGTGTGATTTCTGTCTCTTCTCTGAGTTCAAATTGATCATGAAAGGTAAATGTCTTGAATTGATTAAGGATACCAATTGAAAGACAACAGCGTAAGTGAAAAAAGATTGTCAAGAAAGACTCAGAACTGCTTCTGACAGTGCCAAGGATGATGGGATGAGTATCTTTACACAAAGGGAAGTATTTTGAGGGGAATTATTGGCAATGCATCTTTTACTGTAATAAATTTTAGATATTAACCATATTCACAAATCACGCATACCATCTATATATGGTGTAATGAACACTGAGTATTAAGGAGCTAGGTCATAGTAGGCATTAATCCAATATTTGTTATGGGCATAAAAGTGGTTCTTAAGTTCTGTATAAATTTTGAAGGTGGGACATTCTCAGTTAGGTCTGTATTTTAAGAGGATTATTGCCTAAAGGACCTACATGTATGGATTGATAACAATTTTTGGTGCTGAAGGTACTTGATCATGGCTCTTTATTGAAATTGTGACAGTGGATTCCCTCTGTTGCTAAAACAAAAAATATTTTAAATTTACAACCTAAAATTTTGTGAATGATGAGAAACTTTGGTTCATTTTTTAAACTTGATCTTTCCAAAATCTCAATGTTGCATGGTAAATATCTCAGAGAAACTGGTAAAAGGACATCTGGCTTTATCCTTGGGGTTTTTCACTTGTAGTTCTTTAAAAATCAGAGAATCATACAAAGTAAAAGATTTTCAGTAGTGATCTCTCTATCTCTTTGTAGACGCTCCCTGCACTTTGTTTATGTTCATACAGTGGGTGATGTTTATCTAGACAGGGGATTGTCAGGCTCACAAGTATGCACAACTCTCAGCAGTTCTCATCCTGAGGCCTCACTACTGGAGACATTCTCGACTGCAATATCTGAATGGGTGCTGCTGGCATCTGGAGGCACCTGATGCTGCTAAATATCCTGCCACGCTCTGAACAGGCCTTCTCATCCTTCCCTGCAAACAGATTTACATGCCACAGCATTAGTAGTGCTGAGATTGAGAAACCCTGTTGTTAAGCAATTGCTGATTTTACTGCTAAGGAGACTGTGTACAGTGAAATAGGCAGATCTCTTCAAAGGCACACATTTTGTTTCATGCCTGCCTCAAAGTTTCAAATTTTCACCCTTTACTCATTTTGTCCTTTACCTGATGATCCATGTGAAATGCCAGTTTGGGAAGACAAACAACACACCAAAATGTAAATGTAGATGAATAACCTTTACAGTGCATTTCCTATGCTTCATTACAAAAAGTATTTCTCTAATGTCTAACACATAATCTGTAACAAAGATTAAAAAGATAATATCTTTATTTGCAAACAGATCTCCAGCTGGGAAGACTAAGAAATAAATAAATAGGAATCAATAAGTAGTGTACTACATTATTTATAAAGTGCTTTGTGAATGTAGATGAAGAGGAAACCGTTACGGCTGGAGATGGTCTCAGGTGACTAGAATGATTTGCAGAGAAGAGGCAAAACATCATCAGAGACCTCAAGACTGAATAGTAGTTTTCCAGATGAGAAAGAGGAGGGAAGATGAATCCTTGATAGAGATAACAAAAGACACAAAGAGGTCCAAGTGCCTTTATCCTTTCTCATAAAAATGTTGCATGAAAAGTAGCATATTAACCCATGAGCCACCTATCACACCACTGATTATATATCTAAAGGAAATGAAATCAGTATACCAAAGACATGTGTGCACTCCTGTATTTACTACAGCCCTACTCACAGGAGCCGTAAGATGGAATGATTCAGGGTATCCACTGAATGATGAATAGATAAGGAGGATGCACAACACATGCGTACACACATGCACACAGAATGGAAAATTATTCACCCATAAAAAAGAGTAAAATCCTGAGGACATTGTGTTAAGTTTAAAAAGCAAGGCAGAGGAAAACATGCATCATCCTGTCATAAATACGTGGAAACTAAAGAAGTACTCTTGCCTAAGACAGTAAAATAGTGCTCACAAGAGACTAGGAAGAGTGGGAGTTAGAGTATACAGAGAGATAGATAATGGGTGCAAAATATATTACATAAGAAAAAATAGTATCTCTAGTGTTCTAGCCAAGGAAGATGATTAAAATTTACATTTCATTGTATATTTTACCAAAAACTAGAAAAGAGGAGTTCAAAGGCTATCAATACAAAGAAATGGTAAGTGTTTAGTGGATGTAAATGCTAATGACTCTGATTTGAACATTATAGATTGTGTACACATTTCAGCTCATCACACTGTACCTCACGAATGTATGCAATTGTCATGTATAAAGTTTTAATAATGAACGTGACCAGATTAGCAATTTGCCCACTTGGCGTTATTTTGAAGTGAAAGAAATGAGTTGTGAAAAAAAAGCCTTTCACCAGCAAAGACTCCCACTTCTGTGCCATGATGCTCGAAGTGTCACTGTAAGAAATTATTTCCATTGGGCTTAAAAGTTGCCCTTTCTCTTCCATCACCTCTAGAAAGGAAATGTTGTGTCCAGAAACATTGTGTCTCCAAAGGGACATTTGGGGGATACAGTGTATCCAACTACTTTGCTTCATGAAAATAAAATGGATTCACATGGTGAAGGCTGAAAAGGAAAAGAGGTGCCAGCAGGAAATTAATAAGAAAATTTGGGATGAAGGGCAGGTCCTCACTTCATGGCAGGCCTAATTCCTAGTTTTACATGGACTTTCAATAACATGCTTATGATTTTTTTTTTTTTTTGTGGCACCAGGGATTGAACTCAGGATCTCATGCTTTCCAGGCAGGAGCTTAGGCCACTGAGCCAAATCCCCGACCCTTACCTTTTTGAGACAGGGTCTCACTATGTCGTTCAGGCTGGTCTTGAGCTCACTTTGTAGACTAGGCTGGTCTTGAACTTGCAATGATCCTCCTGTCTCAGCCTCCCAAATGCTGAGATTACAGGCATGAGCCACCACGCCTGGCTTTTATGATACTTTCATGATCAATCTTTTTATAGTTTTGAAGTTGTGCATTGCAATCATCATCATCATCCTCATCCTCATCATATTTCTTCCAAGTTATTCACTTACACATTAATAAACACATTTGTAGCATGAGAAGAGGTGTTGTTTACCTGGTCTGGTCCCTTGGCCACAAAAACCCTGGCACCATAGACCTTGTAAGTCAAAGGCAACTGAGTTCAAATATATTCTGAACATATGACGCTAGAAGAATTGCTAACTTGATTACTATAAAATTTAAAAAGCTGGCATTATCATATTTGGGAACTTTTCATGAATCAGGCAGAGTTCCCTCTGATGAAATTTTAGAAAGACGCTGTTTTTCTTGCCTGGAAACCTCATGCAGGGCTACTGGTTGTGGATACCAGCTTGATGAAAGGGAGGTGGGTTGGCTTTCACATCCAGTTTCACCTCTTCTTCCAGATGCTTCACATTCTGCTCTGAAGCATAAAGCATGTTCTTAGCTGCAAGCCCCAATTAAAAAAAATTAAGATGAAAGTTAATCACAGTCAACATGTCACACACAGGGTAAGCATTCCCATTCTAAAAGGAAGAAAAGTTGGATAGAAATGGGAACAACCAAAACTAAAACCCAACAAGGCAAACATTAAACATTTTACTTCTATGTCCAGCACCCAGGGCAAATGGTGTCTACAAGACATGAATTCCAAAACCTCAGCCCCCTTTCCATGGCTTTGCCCCTTTCATACCACATGGCTTTACATTTAGAATGACTTTGCTCCCTTCCTGCAGCTTTCTTCAGTAGACATTTCATGGTCCCGGCTTTTCCTAATTCCCAGGGTCTCAACTGAACTTTAAGCTTCACTCTCACAGTTCATGCACTACTCTCTGAGGAACACACTACCTGGCCTTCCAGGCCTCCTTCTGAAATCTGTGTGGAAGCCTCGCTATATGCTACAACTCTTGAGTTCAGTATGCCCATAGACTCACATAGAGAGCACAAAGATCTCACAGTTTGGGCAGTAGCCAGGCCTCCTTTGATCATGGCTGGAGTGGATAACAGCGCAAGTGACTGAGTGGCCAAGTATTATGAACAAAATCCAAGGTAACCCAATTACCTAAGCATTGGCCCTTCTAGAACATAATTGCCTGGACTCCCTTTTCAATTTACAACTTTGACATGTATGGTGGTGCACGCCTGTAATCCCAGCACTCAAGAGGCTGAAGTCGGAGGATTGGTGTAAGTTTGAGCTACATAGTGGGCTACACAGTGAGGTCAGGACCAGATGTGTTATGTAGTGAGGCCATGTCTCAAAACAACAACAACAAAATGGTTTACAACTTTGCACCCTTGAGCTGGATGGATTGTGTCTTGCATCTATCTGAGATGCCCTGGAGACATTTTTCCTATTATTCTCATGCAAAATACTTGGCTTCCTTTTAATACTAATCTTTCCAGCCACCAAGCTGGCCTGGCCTAAAACTTTATTCTAAGTTTTATGGGCAGGTGCTTCATTTTTAGAGAGCAGCAAAAGTTTTCAAATTTTTTAGCCTTTGTTTTAATCCTGCTTCTCATAGCTGATGTGACAAAAAGCTGCCAGCAATACCCATGTCACAGACTCAGCATTGGGCTACTTGGAAAATTTCTTCCCAGATCAAGTAGTCTGCCTTCCTTACTCTCAGTGTCCCTCAATGATTCATAATATGAGCAAAATACAGGTAGATTTTTGTACCGGAGCTTAACACCATGGTCTAAAATCCATCTGCTAACAGAGGAGTCCTTATTCTTAGTTGGAACTGCCTGAACCTGGCCTTTACCATCTGCATTTCTATCAGAAAATTGATCTTCTGAGGTTTGAGTAGAATCTTGGGTTGCACCATTCTAGAGTTTCTCTAATCAGCATCTCTAAACCTTTCCAAACCAGTTCTAAAGCTTCTAAATCATGTGTCACAACAACAACCCTGCTTCTCTGGTACCAAAATCTATCCTTCAAACTTTGTCATTGCTGAGACACAATATCCAATAGTTAAAACATAAAGGAGAAGAGATTTATTTTGGCTCACACTTTTTATAAGTTTCAGTCTATATGTAGTGGACTTATGACAGAAAGAAGGGCCAGGTGGAGGAAAACTGCTCACATCTTGGTGGCCACGTAGCAGAGACAGAATGGATGAGCCAGGGAGAAAGATTACTCTTCCGGGTCACACCTGCCATGACCTGCCTGTAAGCAGATCCCACTTCCTAACAGCAAGTCCCTCTAGTACTTGTGACTGGAAGCACATTCAGAGCCAAACTACAGCATTAAGACTTTTCAAGAAGTCACATCGCCTTGTGTGTTTTAATTTACACAAATTTAATTAAATTATGAATGTTTCTTAGTGTAATTTTGTAATATAACTTACAAATCAAAGCACCTAGTTATTAGAATACTGTCCATAGTCGTTTTAAGGTTGAGAAGTTGTGCAGAGAATTACGTTTCGCTATCATATCTCCAAATGCATATTTATATAGTGCCTTATGTGTATTTCAGCATTATTTTTGTCCTAGTGGTGTACACTGCTCTTCTGGAAGTTGTAATAAATATTTCCTATGTTGGATTTTATCTCCTTGATTAAAGCACATCAATGAGTCTCACCCATTGGGTATGTAAGATCTTCTGTGTGACTATTTTCCTCTTCATTAGGTTTATATTCATTCTTTTTTCTTTGACAGTGAGTTGAAAATCATATCCATTCTTACTTTCTTTGATCTTTCTTTTAATGTTTTATAAGTTATGTATTCTGGTTTCTCAGTTTTCATATCCTATTCAACCATCTTAAATA
>RJWT010012579.1:0-22346 GCA_004365215.1 Cuniculus paca
GGGAACAGCCTGATATCTTTTCTTTGTTTGTATTTTAGTTGAGGATCCTCTTTGTAACTTCCTGTCCCCGAACTTCCCGAGGATCTCAGAGGTGGAAATGAGAGGTTCCGAGGATGCGGCAGCTGGAACAGTATTACAGCGGCTGATCCAGGAACAGCTGCGCTATGGCACCCCAACCGAGAACATGAACTTGCTGGCCATTCAGCACCAGGCCACAGGGAGCGCAGGACCAGCCCACCCTACAAACAACTTTTCTTCCACGGAAAACCTCACTCAAGAAGACCCACAAATGGTCTACCAGTCAGCACGCCAGGAACCGCAGGGTCAGGAACACCAGGTGGACAACACGGTGATGGAGAAGCAGGTCCGCTCCACGCAGCCACAGCAGAACAATGAGGAGCTGCCCACTTACGAGGAGGCCAAGGCCCAGTCACAGTTTTTCAGGGGGCAGCAGCAGCAGCAGGGGCCCGCAGGCCACAGTTACTACATGGCTGGCGGCACCAGTCAGAAGTCTCGCACTGAGGGGAGACCCACGGTGAGCCGTGCCAACAGTGGACAGGCGCATAAGGACGAGGCGCTGAAAGAACTGAAGCAGGGCCATGTCCGCTCCCTCAGTGAAAGGATCATGCAGCTGTCACTGGAGAGGAACGGTGCAAAGCAACACCTCCCTGGCTCAGGGAATGGCAAGGGGTTCAAAGCAGGAGGGGGACCCTCGCAAGCCCCGCCTACTGGGAAAGTCCTGGACCCTCGAGGTCCTCCACCTGAGTACCCCTTCAAGACCAAGCAAATGATGTCCCCAGTCAGCAAGAACCAGGATCATGGACTTTTTTACAGTGACCAGCACCCTGGGATGCTCCATGAGATGGTCAAGCCTTACTCTGCCCCTCAGCCTGCGAGAACAGAAGTGGCCGTCCTGAGGTACCAGCCACCCCCTGAGTACGGGGTCACCAGGTGATTATTGAGCCATAGAGGGTCAGCTTGGCTCTTCAGAATTCAGTAGTCATGTTTTTAGCACTCATTGCTCTCCAAGAATGTTAAATTTTTGTCATCAGGTTTTTTTTTTTTTTCTTTCCTTACGCATTATATTTAACAAGGCACTTTGGGGCCATGATTTGTCAGGTGAAGCAGAGTAGAGGGCATCTGGGGATCGATGAGTGGAGGG
The DNA here is from genome assembly GCA_004365215.1 of Cuniculus paca. Lineage (NCBI taxonomy): Eukaryota > Metazoa > Chordata > Mammalia > Rodentia > Cuniculidae > Cuniculus > Cuniculus paca. The sequence continues at coordinate 1,163 of RJWT010012579.1, forward strand.
AAGGGGCTGCTGCTGTTGGTGTCCTTGGGAGTTCACCTACAAGGCATTTTCCTGGCTGGCTTTGTGGAGAAACATCCAGATTCCTGGAACATATTATCGAGAGGTTTTATGGTCTTTCTTCACTGTAGATTTTAAAGGAAAATAGACTGCTAGAACAGAGGAGTTAAAGAGACTGTGGGATTCACACAGTCGCACCCCGTCATTCATAGATGGGAAACTAGAGCCTGAGGAGATTAATAAATATTCACAGCACACAGCTCAGAGGCAGCTGGGGACTACAGTTGAGTATCCTGACCATCAACATCTTTTCACTCTCTCGCCCTAATTCCTCTTACAGCCTTCAGATGTGTCTTGCAGATGGTTGATGGATTACTGTGTACAGCCTGGGTCTAGGTTCACAAATAAGACATGACCCCTGCCCTCAAGAATTTATAGCGTTGTCTCTGGGGAAACAGTGTCTGAACAGATCACTGCTGTTACATTTACTGTTTAGGGCAGGACACAGAAAGTACTACAGGAGTAGGAGGACAGCATGGCCTGTAACTGGAGGGGTAAGAGAGAGCTTCCCAAAGGAGATGATGTGTGAGTCTAACCTTGAAGGATTTTAATAAAAGTTGCAGGGCAGAGACGGAGTAGCAGAATGTCCTGTGCAGAGGGAAAACCATTTCTTGAAACAGAAAGGCTGTGAGGATTTGTTGGGAATGAGTGGCAATAGTGCAAAGCACAGATGGGCTAGGTATGGTGAGATGTGGCAGAGGATGTGTTTGGACAGAGAAGTTGCTAAAGGTGGTTGTCATACTCTAAGGAGGTTAGTGTTGGTCCATAAGCCATAGGGAAACAGTGTTTTTAAGTGGGAGCTACATGCTGGTCTCTAATAGCTGACTGGAGTGGCGGTGCAGGATGGATGAGTGGGGCAGATAACCCTTCTTGGGGCCCTTCAGGGATATAAGTACTTCCAAGAGGAATTGGTAAGAGTGACTAAAGCTTGGGACAGTGGGAATAGAGAAACGTTCTGTGTTGGGAGGTGGGGAAATAGACTTGACAGGCTCCCATGATGGGGGTTCGATGTAGAAGCTGAGTAGTAGGGCAACTGGAAATCCAGCTCTCAGGAGAGAAGTTGGAGTCACAAGTGTAGATGTTGAGCTTGTGCAGGAAAGCATGAAGTGTAAAAAGAGAAGATAGGTAGTCGCTGCTATTTCTGGATGTGTCTTTCTCAGGAAGGGTTTGTCTGTTTCTAAATCCACTGAGCTAAGGTTTCCCATGCAACCCAAGCAGCTGGTTGTGGTGCATTCCCTGGAGGCACCCCTTCCAGATAGGGAGTGACTGGAGCTGGGGAGAGCACTGTTTGACCCATCACTTACTCCTCATCTTGATCCTAGTGGTGGGGGCAGAGTGCCCACGTTGCAGCAGTAGTCTGACCAACTCTTAGACCTCACATACACAGTGCAATGCATTCTTCCTCATGTGGGCATAACCTGACCACACTGGGAAATCCAAGGCAGGGACTAGAAGCTGCTCTTCTTTCTTCCTTATAGTTTCTTATGTCAAAACAGAAACTTAAATTCAAAAAGTATCAGATCACTACTATTTGCATCATATTAATATACCTTGGTTGGTTAACCCATAGTTTGTTCCAGAATCGTACCAGAGCTTATGACAGTTTACCCTTTACTCTGAACATTTCACTGAACCTCTGGAGCTTAACAGAAGATGAAAATCTTTCCAAATGAAGTCTTCTCTTTGTTGACTTTTGTTAAATAACAGTACATAAAGTAGATGACTTCTGTTTTGTTTTCTGGCAGTAGGTATTATATGAGGTAGAAAAATGGTCAGGAAGGAAACACTTCTTGGAGGTCTCCCCACTTATTCGTGGAAAGTATAATTTGTCTCAAAGTTACAATGCTAGAAAGAAGAAAAAAATGTATGAGGGCCAAGAGCTTATGGCTAGGCCTGGCAGCAGGAGTAACTTTGACACATCAAAGTGTCTGAGACTGCGTTAGCAGACAGGTCATCAAGGCTGGGCCCCAGAGCCATAAGGCTGCTTTGTGAGCCTGGCCACAGCTAGCCAGCGTGGCTCCAGCGCACTACTTGATTGGCTGGATAAACAAAGTGGCATCCACACTGGCCCACTTTAGACATACGTAACATGGCCTGAACTCCCGGCGTTGAACTTATGTAGTGTTCATCTTATTTCTGACCCAAGAGACAAGCAAGACTCCTTTGAATTTCACGGACAAATTCCTTTATGCTTAGGTTACCTGTTTAACGGTGAAGGTTTAGGAAATGGCAGGCTGTTGGGTACAGGCATACTGTACTGTAGACTCCTGTACTAGAAGGAGAGGCCTCTAACTGAGGTCACCAGATTCACTGCCCGCCTGGTGGTGCATATGTGTGCTCGCTCAAGTGGTAAGGAACATTCAGTAATTTGCTCCAATGCATTATGTTTGTGAGACTTGACTTCTTTTTGCTTAGACGGAAAGATCTGAAGAGACAAGTGATAGAATTTATGAGAAGAATAAGAATCCTACCTTCATTCCTGTCTCTGTTGCTTACAAGGGCTCTTACCTGCTCTAATGCACTAAAGATGGAGATGCCTGGTGGATTGTAAACCATTTAGACTCCTTTAAGGGAAACCCCCGGTAGAGGCTGCTGATGCAGGCTCCATTGTCTTGTGGCTCCTGCCTTTGTTGTGGACGAGCTAATGTTAGCTGCCCATGACAAAGGTTCTGGTTCTCTAACTCCATCTTGCATTTTCCTCAACCTAAAAGTGGAAATAGGTAGGAATGAGGATAAGGTGGTGATTAGCTTGTTTCTATGGATTGCTGCTTAATACCAACCTCCAGCCTATATAGATACTAATTCTGACTCACTTTGTGGAAACAGGCACTTCCAGCGGTAGTTACCTGGGTTATACATTCTGCGCTGTTGATGGAAACAAATGCACTTAATTCTAGTGAGTGGTCTGGTTTTTATCAGAGCAGTGTCTTAGTTACTCTTCTCTCATTGCTGAGACAAAATACCTGACTCCCAAAATTAAGGAAGGAAAGATTTATTTAGCTCACAGTTTGTGGAGGTTTCAGTCCATAATCAGTTGGCTCCAAGACAGGGTGGCATGGTGAGGGGCAACAGCTCAAGGTGGCAGAAGACAGAAAAAGCAGCAAGAGCAAAAGTGGGAGAACAAGCCTCTTTTCCTCTTATGTTGTTTGTAGGGTATCAGCCCACACCAGGTCTGTGCCCTCCTCTTGCACAGGCTCAGGATGTTTAAAAGTGAGTACCCTGGCTCCTTGCTGAATCACTTCCTTTGACTTCTGAACTTCTCCAGTTGACACAATGTATCAACCATTATAAGCAGTTTGGAGTGTTAGTCAAGATGCATGCTTGTTTTCCAAATAAATTGGTTCCAAATAAATACTTGAAAATGAGAGGTGCAAAAAATTACGAAAATTCTACTTTCCTAATACAACTACTAACACTTTCCTTTACAAATTACTTTTTTCATGTCACAATCATGAATTATGTTCAGTTTACTATTGTGAGCTATTTTTAGCTAGCATTGTCTCAAATTTTTTTGCTGCAATCCTTTATTTTTATAACCATTTTATTACTGTCTACTATTTTATACCATTTTTCTCTAAATGATGTGATGAACATCATTATGCATATCAAATGTTTCACACTTTGGCTTTCTTCTTTAGGAATCATTAGAAATGAGATTATTAAGTACATTGTAGTGAACATTTACTGGTTTCTGGTGCTGGATAGCTTTGTAAAAACACTACAGTACCTATTTTACTGCACTTTGACCAACATTAGTCATTATAATTACAAAAACTTTGCCAATTTGAGAGGAAAATAGTGTTGCGTCGCTGTTTTAATTTGCAGTTACTAGCTAGGTTAACTTTTTAGGCAGGATGTTTGCTAGGTAGACTTCTTTGATCTTTAAACTTGGCTCTTCATGGTTTTTGTTCACGTGGGTTATATACTTTAATGGATCCTGTATTAACTAAAATCTGTTTCTGTAGTTAATAACACTCCCTGTGAGTTTCCATTTTCTAGAACTCCGTCCCCACCCTCAGTAGGTGACAATAGAATGGTGGTAGAGGCCATCAATGGTAGCTGGAGGTCTTAACCATCACCACGTGCTTGCTGTGTACCATTACATTGTGTGGGGGCTGTCTTCCTTAATCTTTACAACTAAGGACTGAGTCCTGCTGACATACCTACTTCCACGTATGATAATAGTGGAGGCCTAGTGAGAAAGGTTACAGTCACTGCCCCTAGCTCTGTGATGTAGAAGCCAGGGTGCAAACCTGGAGTGCTTTGCTGGATGAGGTGTGATCAGAGAATATAGTGAATGTTTACATTTTTGAAAATTATTACAGTAAAATAAACTTGCTATTAATTTCCTCAAAATATTCCACTTCACTTTTGAACACCCTTGTCCCATCCTTCTTGCCACTTTCTGAAGTATTTCTGAAAGTTCTCTTTCATATTTTTAGTTGATCCTGGCTGCCTTGATATCCTGAATGAATCAAAGCATTTACCTTTCAGTGACATTCTAACTCTGCAGAAGAGCCAGAGCCAGTGAATAAGGTGGAAGAGGACATACCGTAATGTTTTTATTTGGCAAAAATTGCTGTAAATGCTTTTAATTGATCCAGGACATTTAGGGAGCCATGAAAAGAAACTCATGAAAGAGGACTTTAAGAGCTGCTCCAGAAAGTGGCAAGATGATGGGATAAGTACTTGAAACAAAGAGGAGTATTTTGAGAGGAGTTGATGGAAATGTGTCTTTTACTTTGTTAATTTTTAAATTTAAGTATCCCCTGTATTATTTGATCATACCATGTATGTGCATCTACTGTGAGTTAAAAACGTGGCCACTCTACATTGCAGGGAAGTGCAGACTTGAGTTTTACCTGGCATCACTTACTTGGTGAATGCCTAATCAGGTTTATAGAATAGATCACATGTGATATTGTGCTTTTCAGGAAAATGAGACATTTTTTAGCCAGCTATTATGAATTGTGCTGCTGTAAACATGGGAATGCATGTATCACTGTAATATGAAAATTTCTATTTTTGGTTTTGAGGAATCTGTGTACTGATTTCCATAGTGTTTGTACCGGTTTACACTCCCACCAGTAATGAAGGATTCCTTTTTCCCAGCCTCTCCAGCATTATTATTTGATTACTTGATGATGGCTATTCTTTCTGTGATGAGACAGAATATAAATGTTGTTTTAATTTGCATTTCTTGAAAGATTCTCTAATGTTGAGCATTTTTTTTTCCATGTATTTATTGGCCATTTGTACTTCTTCATCTGAGAAGTGTCTGTTCATTTCAGACCATGTTTTGATTGGGTCTTTAAATTTGAGGGGTCTGAGTTTTTGAGTTCTTTATATATTCTAGTCCTTTGAGGAGTAGCTGGCAAAAGTTTTGTTCCATTCCATAGGTTGTCTCTTTACTCTGTTGGTTGTGTCCTTTGCTGTGCAGAAGCTTTTTAATTCGATTTGATCCCAGGTTCTTGGTATTATTTCTTGTGTAGCCCTGGTTCTATTCAAATGACATGCGGGGGAGGACAGCCCAAGAGCACATGTAGCAACTTAAAGGTAACACCTGTCTTAAAGAAGCGAAGTGCATTTTAACATGAGCAAGTGTAAAGATATGCTGAATGGCGAGTGTGACTTCTGGTTGGTTCCACATTTGCCATGTGCTATATGATAAGAAAGTAAGTTTGGTGGCCCTGTCTTTCTCTGATGGCTGGAGAAGGGAGGAGATTTTTGGAGAGTGTGTGTATGCTTCCAGAATGGTGAATTATTATTTACAGTTTATAAAGTCATGAAAATGAACTGCTGTGTAGGACTGAAAGGTAAACTAGCCCCAGCTGTTGGATTAAAAACTGTGCATTGCCCTTAGTGAAAATGAGGTCATGCAGTCTTACTTGAATTCCATTGTGTACATGTGTTTACAGTATTTGGGCTTAATTATGGTTGGATAAGCCAAGTAAAATGCTCTGTTTGTCCTGAGAAACTGTAGTATGAGAATTTCAAGAAGCTAGGGTCAAGTTCAGGTTACTTTCCCAAGACACCTGATGTAATTCCAGGTGAAATGGATTAAATGAGTGACTTCTCTAACTTAGGTTATCTGTATCCTTCTGCATAGGAAAGATTTTGATCTTTGTTTACCCAAATTAAGTTTTAATGTAATGTAATTAAGTTTTGAATATAATGTAAACCTCTGTGAGACTTACTGTGTCTGCTTGACCAAAGAGGTTGAGATGAAGTCTACTGGCTTGAAAAAAGAAGGTTCAAAAGATATGAACTCTTTTTTTCCTTTCTAACTGCACATTGCCTAAAGTTCTCAGACCCTTATCTGTAACTTGTTACTGCCAGTTCTTCATAAAACTAATTTACTTCCTTTTATAATGAAAACATGTACCTTATAGAAAATTTGGAAAAATGCATGACTCCTACCATCCTACCCTCCCCCAAAATGTAGATAATAATTACCTTCAATCAAAGATAATCACTGTTATATACTCTCTTTACTATATTTCTTTTTAAGATATTCATTTTTAAGAGATTAATTAATCTTACTGGTATGTTTTAGATATAGATAATGATCACATTTATCATAGAGAATTTGTACCTGTACATGATACATCTTGATTCTTCTATTTTTTCCATTCCCCTCTTCAACTTCTTTTCCTCTCCTTTTTTACAAAAGCTTGTTTTCAATTTTTCTTTCTTTTCTCTTTTTTTCTTTTCCCTTCCTTCCTTCTCCCTCTCTAGTTCCCATTCCCTGAATATTTTCTTTCCCTGAACAATATCAGTTACACTTTTTGATCCTTATTTATACTTTTTGGTTTCTCACTCCAGAGAAACAAAGTGATATATACATGATTGTCTGATTTGTTTCACTCTTAACAATATCGCAACCATTTACCTAGAAATGACTCAAGTTTATCTTACTTCGTGGCACAGTAGTACTCCATTGTATAAAAAAAATCCACACCTTCTTTTCCATTTATCAGTCGATGAACATTTTGGCTGTTTCCAAGATTCAGCTATTACAAACTGTGCTGCTATAACCGTGGGTATGCATATATCACTGTGGTATAATGCTTTTAATTCTTTCAGGAAGATGCCAAGAAGGGGAATGGCTGGGTCAAATGGGACCTCTGGTTTTAGTTTTTTGAGGAATTTTCATACTGATTTCCACAGTGGTTGCACCAGTGTATACTCACACCAACAGTGGAGTTTTCCCCACAGCTCCACCAGCATTTGCTATTGGTTGATTTCTTGGTAATACCCGTTCTTCTGGAGTGAAATGGAATCTCAGTGTGTTTTAATTAGCATCTCTTGAATGATCAGTGATGTTGAACATTTTTTCATTTATTTGCCGTTTGTACTTCTTCATCTGAAAAGTGCCTATTCACTTCAGATGCCCATTTTTAAATTGGGTCTTTAAATTTGGGGTGTCTGTTTTGAGTTTTGTAGATATTAGAGATAACAATCATAAATATATATGCATCAAATACCAGTGCACCCAACTGTACAAAACAAATATCAATGATCATGAAAAATCAAATAAGCACTAACTTATTAATGAAAGACTTCAGTAACCCACTGTCACAAATAGACAGATCAACTACACAAAAATCAACAAAGGAGTATCAGAACTGAACCAAACCTGTGAACTAATGGACTTAGTAGATGTCTACAGTGTTCCATATCACAACATCAGAATACACATTGTTCTCAGCTGCACATAGGATGGTCTCCAAAATAGACCACATACTGGCTCATAAAATACACTACTTTAAGAATTACAAAGTTATAAGAAAATGTAGTACGTTGCAAAACTGTACATAAATGAGGTATTTTTTCTGACCAAAAAGTTTTCAAATTTGTCTAAAAAGTCTTTTATTATTTCATCTTAGTTTTTAATTTTATTTTGTCTCCCCTTTCTGATTACCGAAATAGCAATGCTAATTTTTTGTTCATATTTTCTAATTTTTCTATAATGCGCATGTACTACTTAGGTAATTTTTAAAAAAAATAGCTATATATATTCATTGCAGAAAATGTGTAAAGAACAGAAAAGTATGAAGAATAAAAAGGAAAGTCCATAGTTCCATTACTGGAGGCAGTCACCTTTACCTTTTATAATACTTCCTTCTAGTCTTTTGCTGAGTACTGTTTTTTACAAAGTACTGTTTTTCACACAGGCAGAATCTTAGTATGTGTCATATCTTGAGAAATTTTTAAAAATTCTTGCTTGGGGGTTTAATAAAAGCTTGTTAAATTGAATAATTAATACTGATAAACTGAAAAATGTTTTCATTTCTACTTCTATTGGAAAATGCTTATTAGCTGCTTTCTTTTTTTTCTTTGTGAATGACTTGACCGCATTATTTATTTATCCACTGATTTTTCTTTCTTGTTATATTTTGCAAAGTTTTTGTCAATTAGGCACATCATCTTTATTAAAGACTAGTCTGATTGGCCTAGTTATAGATAAACAGAGTTTAGTATGTTGAGTAGAGCTTTCAGTCACTATTTATATCTCTTCTTGTGGGTCTGGGGCCCAGAGTGTGGGAAGAGTGAGGCTGTTGGTGAGGTTGCTCTCCGAATTCTGGCTTTGGCCCTCTGATGGGCATTTGCGCAGTATGGGCTTGGAGCAGCCCTGCCTAGTGGAAAGCATGACTCATGCATGAAATACAAAATTACCTAGAAGCTACTAAAACTAAAATAAATAGATGAAAATAATATAAAAACATATTTTAGTTAATTCATTTAAAGACATTTAAAATATTTTAGTTTTAATTCTCTTTTAAAAAAAGCTATTAGTGTAATCTTTTTCCTTTTAAAAGATTTTTAAGGAGGGTTCTTATTTTTCCCTTTTTATTAGTATATGTTTGTGATGCATAATAAATGCATTCTTTTTCTCTCGTTTGTATTAAGTCTTCAAATTTTGATGTCTGTTTGACACAGAACATATTTTAATTTGGACTGGCCACATTTCTTATTTTTTTTTGCGGCACTGGGGGTTGAACTCACGACCTTGCGCTTGCCGGGCAGGTGCTTAGACCATTGAGCTAGATCCCCGGCCCTGTTTTTGAGACAGGGTCTCACTATGCCGTTCAGGCTGGCCTTGAGCTCACTTTGTAGCCCAGGCTGGTCTCGAACTCACAACGATCCGCCTGTCTCAGCCTCCTGAGTGCTGGGATTACAGGTGTGAGCCACCACGCCCAGCTGGACTGGCCACATTTCAAGAGCTCACGAGCTCAGCTGGCTACTGTTTTGGACTGTATCAGACAAGAAGGAATGAGAATTTGAGAGTACCTTGACTTGCCCTGATAGTCCCCTGAACTTTGCTCTGAGTCAGCACTGCACTGCACTCTGTGCTTCAGGAAGCACCCAGGATTCCTCACTGACGCTTTAGGAATGTGAGCTCTCATTCCTAATGGTAATCTTTTTTTTGTTTTTTCCAGTTTCCAATCAGATTTTTTTTTTTCTTTTTAGAAATGAGCAATGTTTCTGAATTGGTAAGATGCACTTTTGCATATACAAATCAGGAATCTACGCAGGTAACCAAATAGGCCATTTGCGTGTCACTTTTATACCGCAGAATTGCACTGTGTCATATTTGAAATGGTGGACACTGGTATTCTACGTCCTCATGACACCCCTGTGAGGTAGGTGGTACAGGCCCCATTCTGCAGATGAGGAGCTAAACATGAGGGGTCTGGAGGCTCCTCAAAGCCCAGGGTGTGGTGGTGGCCCACAGGCCAATGCCACCCTCATCTGTGCTCCTGCTCCAATCAGATTTCATTGAATATATATATATATATATATATCACATGTATCATAGAGAATTTGTACCTGTACATAATATAACTTGTTTCTTTTTCCCCCATTCTCCTACCCTCCCTTCAACCCCTCCTCCCCTCCCCATTTACAAGCTTTGTTTCCATTTTTCTTTTTCTCATTTTTAAAGTTTTCCCTCTTTTCTTTCTCCCTCTCCCCTCCTTTGTTCCCCTCCCCACTTGAACATTTTCTTCCTGTTTCACAGTGCCTATTATACGTATCGATCCTTATTTACACTCCAGTTTCATCAGAGAAACAATGTGGTATTTACACATGTGTTTGATTTATTTCACTTAAGACTAGTTTCAGGGTGCATCCATTTATCTGGCACCTAATCCTCATCTTTAAGGGAAGAAAGGGAGACCCAAGGGTGGAAATTCTGGCCTTTCTAACGCCCACTAGTGGTGTGTGGTAGTAACAAAGGCTAACGATTATTCAGTGTTTTTAGTAAGACACAAAAGGCAATGCTTTATATACATTATCTCATTTAATTCTCACAGTGCTGTGAGATAGGTGCTGCTGTTACCTTTTGAAGATGAAGAAGAGCTTAAAAATTCATCTATGGTTATAAGGCTAAAGTAGCAGAACCAAAACTCAACCCCAGTGTAAAAGAAACAAGATGCCTTATGTTAACAAGCACTGCTGTTCTGTGCCAACATGGGAGACTCCCCGCTGTGGTGGAACAATGTGGGTTCAAGGCTCATGTATTTCTTTGTGGGGACTGTGAGGTGCCTGGTTTGTTACATGAATCCCTAAGCCTAACTTTGCATGTTGTATGTATGTGGAATGGGATTAGTGAATGTCCAAGCATAGGAGAATTGAATGACACAGTAGATGTAAAGCACTTTATTTATTTATTTACAGGCATAATGTAAAAGCATAAGCTTAAAAAAAGCAGAAGCTTAAATTTTTATTTATGAAGCTTTGTTGTACGTAGAGAGGCACAAATGAACTGTTGCTTAGATGACCTTGTTTCCCCAAACCAAATAGCCATTGCTCCAGTTTTGAGCTGCATTTGTCACCGCAACTATATGAGAAGGGCAGTGTCACAGAACTGTTACCATGCTAGTGTCTTCGTCATTCCAGTCTACCTGTAGTGTCCATGACAAATCTAAATGCCAGAGATCTATTCCCTAATAACTCAGTGTTGAATGCTTATCTGTTCTTTGAAAACCCATCAAGTAAATTTGGTGCAACTTGTCTCAAGCTAGGAGACTAATTCCATTACCAAAAATTTCTTGGGTGCCAACTCAATGTAAGTCATAATTTTCTATTCTTAGAAAGCTTATATGCTAATAAGTAAGGGGAAAATGCAACTCATGCATGAAATATTAAGTACTATTATATTTAAATAAGAATTCAAGATAACAAGAAACATGTGAGCTGTAAGAGATGATTGTCAGGAGGGTGATTCAGATGAAATTTTAAGTTCAGAGGACAGAAATGGATGAAATTTTGAGTCAGCCTGTGCACAGAATGGTCCAGACACTGATGCTCTGAGACTAGTCTGAGGCTATTTTGTCTCTTTGATACATTTTTTAAATCCTGAGTGTTATTTTTATGTAAAACTGAAGACCTTGGTGTAGAGTCTGTAGCAGCCCTGCTCAGATCTATTTAAATCATTGATCATTTTGGTGGCACATGGAAGATCCAAGTCTCCTTTGGCCCCTTGAGAAAGGAGTAGGTTTGAGTTCCCGAACCTGTTCTTCTTTTATGGGAACGAGGATAGCGTTGTCTGCCTCCATTTTTGTGAGTGTCGAGCGGGGCGATGAAATGCAGCGCTTTATAGACAGCACCGACCTTCAATAAATGCTGCCGGCATATCCTCTATAGACCAGACACTTTAATCCGTGAAAAGGCAACAACTTGAATGTAAATTATAGTCCAAGAAAACAACTCAGAGGCAGGGCTTTTGATCCTCGTATTTACTCTAAGGTTGCTTGAACCTACAAAAAGTTCTGGCGCTATTGGGGGTATGAATCATTAATTGGGTGGTGGCACTCTGACTGGGCCACAGGTGTTAGGCATCCAGGAGCAGAAGATGAGAGGGTGGCGGCTTTTCCCTGCCTGCTTTCACCAGTATTTACGGGAAAGCAGTGCGCTGCAAGGACTCTGGGGTCAGAACGCCAGACTTGAGTCTCCTTTAGGTTCCTATGTCTCTGTTTTATCTCTTTCTATGTGTGATAAACTACTTCCTGTGTGTCGTTTTCCTTATCTAAATAGTGATACCTGCTTTATAAAGATCAAAATGAGTTGATGCATGTAGCAAAAATACTATAGTCACTGGAATGTAAAAATTGCTCAGTAAATATTATTCATAAAAGAAAAAAAATTTACTGGGCTTCTCATGTATGCCCATGCTTGGCTCTGTATTAGGAGTCGTCAGCTGCAATGATAATAATAATAATAATAATAATAATGTGATAACAGCTAACGTTTGTTCAGTGCTTAGTGTATTCCAGACTTGATACCTACTCCTTAGGTCCTTTGACAGCCATATAAGTGGAATTGTGGTTTCAGGAGACAGACAGGGGAAATAGACACACAAAATAGATGATTATAGTGTAGAATTATATTCACACATGCCTGTTCAGTAAATATCAGCTCCTGTCCCCTCTTTTTTTCTTTTTCTTTTTGTCCCAAGAAGGTGGCATTGTCTTTGTAATCGGAAAATAAGCTGATTCATACCATTGGTGTGATTGTGTATGAAGTTCTCTTGTTCTCTCCTGACACACTTTTGCCTTGTATAGATCTTTCATGGTTATCAACCCCAGATGAATTGTGGAGCTAGGGCCAGGCGTGGTGGTGCACTCTTGTAATCCCAGCACTCGGGAGGCTGAGGCAGGAGGATCGTTGCAAGTTAGAGACCAACCTGGGCTACAGAGTAGCCCAAGGCCAGCCTGAACTGTATAATGAGACCCTGTCTCAAAAAGACCAAAAAAAAAGTTCGTTCTCCTGTCTGCACACTGTCCATTGATATGTGGGATTTGTTAGCAGGAATGTATCACTGAGTTGTGAGACTAGTGCTGATAGAAGACTTCTCATTTTGAAAAAACCTGTCCTTTTTTGTCTTTAAGCTAGGAGAACATGCTTTTTCTGCAATCTCACACTGTCATTGAGGGTGTTGGGTGGCACAGGAAGCACTATGATTTGATTTCTGCCTCTCAGTTTGCTTTCTAATTGTTATATAACAAGAAAAGGGAACTGAGAAGATGGCCCATCGTGGATCATAAAAGACTTCAAATCCTAGAATTAAAATAAATGTAAGAGGTGGAAGCCCACTTTGAAACTCATTGGATTTGGGGAAGCCCTGATGCTTCTGTGAGCAGAGCTTCTGACCACGGCCTCCAGATCAGCCACACTGTCCCTCGCCTTGAGGGATGTGTGCAGGGAATACTGAGGAGTGGAAAGGGGCTTTGACCTTTGTATCTTTGCATCAGAAGCAGTTGTATTTAACGTGTGGCCCTTGGGCTTTTGTGACAGTAACCTCTTAGAGTGAAAAAATACACTGTAGGGTTTAGTCAGCCTTCAGGAAGCACTTACTCAGTAACAAGTCTGTGTGGTTTTGACTGGTAGGTGTCCCTGTCACCTAGGGTGAAATCTGAGCAGAGTGAATGGGACTGAGGGACTTGGTTTACTCTTGTGATGAAGCTGCACCTCCTCAACGCATGGCTTGACATACATATTCACATGCACACCTCAGTGTGAGTAAGGCCCACATTCATCAAGATGCAGAAACATTTTAATCTAAAGAGATGATCAAGTAGTCATGCAATAGGTTTGTAGGGGGGATAGTTTAATTCTCCCTAAAGACAACATACCTTTCTGAAATCTGACGACAGGTAAAAGATGAAGCCCACTTATAGAAGGAAGAATGGCTTTGAGCTGATTCTTCTCCTTGCCTGAGGAATGTGGATATCAGTTACTTTACAATAAAATAGAAGGGGCTCTGGGACGGAAGGCTGAAGGAAATCTGCTTGGAATGCTCTGTGCTAGTGACCAAGCAAGGCTTGAGATGAGTTACTGTAGCAGGATCTGCTCAGTTTATTCTGTGGCCATCTTTATAAAGGTGAGAGCCAGGGAGACCCCTGTTGCGTTTTCTTTTATTATTTGGCATTTAGCCGCAATGGTCTGGCATTTAGAGACATCCTGGCTGTGTGAAACACTTAGAAAATGAGAGTTGACAAAACCCAAAAAACATTTCAGCAAATATACTTAAAAATAGAAGGCCAGGTGACCTTTCTGAGAAAAACGGGTAGTACTAAGAACTTTGGCTTTGGATGGCCAGGAGTTATGGAGGGTAACACATGAGCTGTCCCCGATTGGAAGCAGCAGGACCTGCAGGGGACTCTGCTCTCTGACACAGAATGCTGGTGGTATTTATGTCGCTGCTCGTTCTTACACCTCACTTCCATTTCCCAATGGGAGACCAGAGGTGGGAGAAGTCAACAAGAAAACCAGTTTTCTCCATCTCTGCAGAAGAGGCAGCTGTGGTTGGAGAGCTAGACATCAAGACTATGTTTGCTGTTTGTATGTATTCTTACAAAAGTTGCCATTGGAAACCCTTGGCCTAGGTTGAAAAAATACCTCCTTAGGTATTTTTTCTTAGGAAGCAGGTTAACAGAATAGTGAGAAGGAGATTGTTAGGGAGTAGAGACAGGTAATTTGAAATTCAAACTTTCAAATACAAGGGAGAAGACCAGGAATTTGAGCCATCGAGGCACAGCTCTGTGTTCTTTCTAAAGTTGCTAAAATTGAATAAAACAGAACAGAATAAAACCAATCAAAATTAGGTCTGGTGGTATGGGCAGCTATTTTGAAGATAACAAGAGGCATTATGGCAGCCACTGTTGATTTCCTGGTATCTTATTTTGAAGTCCTGTATTGCTTTCACTGTTTTGTTTTGACTGGCTTTATACTGTTTTATTTTGTTTGGTTTTATTCTCTTAAAACTAAAAAATTTAAAATGTTGCTAAAATTGGAGTTGATCTCCAGACTTCCTCAAAATGAAACAAAAAAAAAACAAGTCAGTTTCTCTCCCAGACTTTCTCAGTTTTCTTAATTGGCATACATATCCATTTGCACAGAGCCCAAAATCTAAGAGTGTTTTGGTATTTTCTTCACATCCTTCCTCCCGGTCTCAGTCCCTTGATTGTTTTCTTTTTCGCTTTGACCTGTGGACCGTTGTCAGTCTCGCCTGGGCCTCCTCACTGGGCTCCTTGTGTCTTTCTGTTCTTGCTGCCATGCACTGTGACCTCTGCACTCCACTCCTAGCAAAGGCAGCTCCTCCATCGAAACTGCCCTGAGAGGGGTCTGGCCTGAGCACATGCAGATGCCTGTCCATTTCTTTAGCCCTGTCCTGCACTGCTGGTCACTGTATGTGCTTCGCTTCAGCTTGATTTTTCCCCCTTGCCCGTACCAGGATGATTCTTGCCACAGGCTTTGTGCCCTTGCTGATCTCGTACCTGGACTACTCCTTTCCTCTACTTCTTTACCCCCTCATCTAAACCCCTGATTCCTTCTTGTCTGTCACTTAAATCTGTGCATCTCCAAGGCTCTTTTCCTGACCTCTGAATCAGAAGCAGCTTCTCAGTCATTCCATTCCTCGGAGGGTACGCATTACATTTTGATACTTGGCTTTGTTTTATTGTTTGCTGGTTTTCCTGTCTCTTTCTCCTAGAATATCGGCTTCTGAGAGCAAGGACCTGGTCTTTGTTGCTTGCTATCTCGCCCGTAGCCAGCAGGGAGCATAGTGAAGACCTGTGGAACGAGCGACCGAAGCTGCTGCTCAGCTGATGACTGGGAAGCTCATTGGTGACCTCTTACCACGGAAGTCACTGACAGCGCATACACACTGGTGGGGCTTCCATCCTTCCTCCCACTACTTCCACTGGCCTCTGATTGCTGGTTTTCTATTTCCTTGCAGCCGCCCATGCCAACTTCCGTTCCCGTCAACGGTGCAGCAGCACAGCCCCATGTCCTCGCAGACGTCCTCCGTCAGTGGGCCACTGCACTCTGTTTCCTTGCCACTTCCACTTCCAATGACCCTGGCGACTCAACAGCCCCCGCCTGCTGCCTCCCCTAGCCAGCAGCTTGGTCCGGATGCCTTCGCGATTGTAGAGCGAGCCCAGCAAATGGTGGAGATACTAACAGAGGAGAACCGGGCCCTTCACCAGGAACTGCAGGGCTACTATGACAATGCAGACAAGCTCCACAAGGTATCTGACTTTTGGTTCAAGGGATGGAGAAGTGGCTCTGGAAGGAATGAATTCTTTACCTGCTCGTGGAGCATAGGTTTGCTGGCTCACTTGCCCGTGTTTAAAGAGGCCCCCTTTTATGCCATGTAGTATAAGGGTTCAGAGGGACAAAACTAAATTACAACCCGGGGCCTGCATTGGAGGGGCTTACATCCAAAAGAGGAAAAGTTGTGTAAGCTAATACCTGCATGGGGAATGTTCAGGGGTTCCAACAGGCAAGGGAGGTGACTCTTGACCAGGGAGGTAGAGGCTAAGTAGGATTTCGCCAGGTGGACAGGTGTGGAAGAGGGAACAGAGTAACAGAGAGGAAAGAATTGCAAGAGATGCCTTTTAAACCTGATACTCTCAGGAACCTTGTGCTTGCCATGTTGTTTCATTAGCTGACTGCAAAAAGCAGCAGTGCCTCAACACTGGAGGTCAAGAGTACGGGTTATTGCATATCATCCTTCTGTTTGCCACTTAGCTGGTGGAGACATGCTGAGTAATTCCAGCTCACATGGGTATAATGAAGGTATCAGAATGTGCAGCAGCCCTCATCTTTAGACCTTTATTCTCAGAGCCAAAGTAAATAGGAAAACATCATCCAGCAGGAATAAACTGTTGCTAGGCAATGATTTCATGGTGATCCACACATCGGCTTCTGATGTGCTGCTGGAAAGATGCAAGGGGAAAGACGTGGGGCATTTTAGGGCAGGATAGCCACAGGACACTCAAGTTTCATTTCTGGGGCAAAGAGGCATGTAGTAGTAACCTTACGAGTCTAAATGCCTGACTCTGTGTCTGGCAGTGAGGGATTTTCCTAAGGAGAAAGTGTAGGAATATAAAAACTACCTGACGACAATTGTTCTTTTGGCTTCATCTGGCCATTGATGATGCTGGCTAGATGATATAATGTTTATCATTTAGTATTAATGTCACAGATAAAGCTGGTGCTTTTATGGGTCAGGATTTGAGCATTGCATCTCCTTCCCCATTCCCAGGGACTGACAGTAAAAAGCTGGGGGCAGCAGATCTGATGGTGCGAATGTCTGGAGACAGAATCTGCCCCAGCACGTTAGCGCAGAGCTTCCACCGAAAAGGTCTGGAGCTCCCTGAGTCAAGACCAGACTTGGCTGTGGCTGCCTTTATTGCAGGAGTGAAATGAGAGCCAGAAACAGACAGGGCTGCCTGAAAACTGTACCCGCATTCCCACTCACATTTGAATCCTTGGAAGTTGGGAAACAAGCGTGTTGTTTCCTGGCCCTTGGCCTGTAAGTGGTTTTTCAGGCCCTAGCTTGCCTCTGACCTCTCTCGGGAAAGCCTCGCATAGCCTGAGAATTGGAAGCAACTCAGCACTTCTGGGAAACAAGTGCTTCTTTCTTCCCTCTAATGAAATGCCAGAGTAGACATGTCCACAAGCAC
The DNA here is from genome assembly GCA_004365215.1 of Cuniculus paca. Taxonomy (NCBI): domain Eukaryota; kingdom Metazoa; phylum Chordata; class Mammalia; order Rodentia; family Cuniculidae; genus Cuniculus; species Cuniculus paca. The sequence goes on from RJWT010012579.1 coordinate 18,697, forward strand.
TGTAAACCCACCTGAGGGCAGAGTTTGGTGCTGGATCTCAGCCAGGTGTTGTGGGGGAAGCTGAGGCAAGGGGATCACCGGTTCAAGGCCAGTCTGGGCAACTTGGTGAGATCTTGCCTCAAAGCAGGGAGCGGGGGCGGGGGGGCAATTTGGTTCTGGGTGATATTGTTGAAGAGTTGCATGCATAGTATAGAATGATCATTGACTTATTAATACATACTTTTCATTCACTAATAACATATATCTCTTTCTTGCTTTTGATGCACTTCTTTTTTGAAAAAGAAAAACAAAATCAATCATCCAAGATACCTGTTACTCTGATTTTAGAATTTATGGTTAGTGGGAGTTAGATGACTTCTGAAAATGGAGAAAATGGAAAGTTTTTTTTTTTTCTTCTTTTTTTTTCTTTTTCTTTTTCTTTGTTTCTTTGTGTTTTTTTTTTTTTTTCCTGTCTTTGAGATAGGGTCTTGCTACACAGCTCAGGCTGGCCTTGAACTCAAGGTGATCCTCCTGTCTCAGCCTCCCGAGTGCTGGGATTACAGGCATGTGCCACCATACCCAGCAGAAAACTGTTTTACTTCTGGAACCTACAATCCCTTAATTCCCTGAATATTACAAACAGTTTCGTAAATACTACATTTTATTGATCAAGCCAAAATAGTCCATTTAAATCCTCTGTATTAGGTTCTTGGCATACTCATCATGAGTTCTCTAGTTGTTTGCAGCATCTAGGACTGAGATATAGAAGAGTTCCATGAACTCAGTGGTGTCTTATTTCATGCTTTGTGTTTCCTGAGAACATTCTGGGTCCCTATCTTCCCTTACCAAATCAGCCTCACTGCTCAGTGTTCTTAACAGTTGTTTAAGCCTTAAGTCTGAGGAGCGCATGGTCAGGTGAGGAAATGACTTTGCTTTTCAGTGATGATAGCTGCTAGTTTCCTCGCGTGAATTTGACCCCTGCTTTGGGTGGGCCCACAGGGCCATGTTGTAGGATGTGACCGTGTTATGCCTGCTCATCCCATCTGCGATCCTCGTAGCATTGAGAGACATTGACCCTCACAGAGATACATTTTAAGGGCAGAACAAAAAGTAGATGAATGTTTGATTGCAGGCCTTACCCTATGCATATTGTGCCAAGAACATAGCAGAAGAGAATGATTAAATTCAGACATTGCCAAAACCCAGCCTAGTTATGGAGGCCTAGTTTCCAGAGGGGCACAAGGTAATGGTTATTGCTGTTAGTATTGGAATGGTGGTCCAGAACCCCCAGAAAGAGCTGTTGTTTTTGTCTTTCCTTTTGGCTACTCATTTTGCTTCTCTTTCCTCCCAGTTTCCCTAAAACTTAATTAATAGGCAGAGTTTCCACCAGGACTGACTGTGGGCTGTTAAGTGGTTGGCCTCAGAAGCCATCATGGGCCAGATGGACATTGGCGGGGTAAAGACAGCATTTACAGTTTCTGCAGCCTTTGGTTGTTTTGTGAGCTGATTGAGAGTGGCTTGATTGGGCAGGCAGTAGTGTGGACGACAGGCCTTTCTCTGGCCCTGACCATCCTTGACCTGTGTAGGTGATGGTGCTCAGGGAAGATGTCCACACCCAGAGCTTGGAACAGTCAAGGTTTTCCTGCGGTCCTCTGCTCATTTGCTTTATGACAGTGGCATAAAGCCACTGCTTGCTCTGCTTGCAGTTCTGTTTCTGGGGACACTGAATGCTTCTCTCAGGGCCCAGCCTGAGGCCTCCCTGCAGCTGGACTGGAGGGAAGATGGGAGTTGCAAAGGCAAACTTGATCTTCTCTCAGTGTACCAAATTCAGAGTCTACACAGGTCCTCAAGATTTCATATCAGAGCCAATGTCCGTCTTCCCCTTCTTCTTTGACAAATGTTAGAGACCCCCTATATCTGGACATGACAGTTCTGGAGAAGAAGGTGTGGCTTCTGCCATGAAGGCATGTACAATCAGAAATAAAAGAGCTTTAGAGTTAAAGTTCTTAATATGAGTCTGGTCTGACTTTCCTCCTGTTAGGAATCTTTGTTTTGTGTTCCTGAAAGGAGGAGGCTGTTCATTTTTCACATGAATATTTCCAGAAAGGAAAGCTCACTCCTGGGTATATTACACTTCTGGAAAATGTAATTAGTAAATTCTTCCTCATGTAGGATCAAAGTTCGCATCTCTTTAATTTCCCATGTTTAGTCACAGCTCTGTCCTCTACCACTACACTAAAGGATACTAATCTTTATCCACCACTACAGCTATCATTTTGCGCAGGAAATACCTAAGCACATAGTCATGTGCCAGTTTGTGGTTATTTTGTTCTTTGGTATAGTAAAATATGCTGTGGTAGGGGCCCTGGAGTTTCCTCTCACACTGTACAGAGGAAAGTTCTTTCAACGGAGGAGAAGAATCCATGGTCAGGTACAGTTTTTCAGAGCCCAAGTCTGTTAAAGTTTAATTAGTATTTTGGTCCTGGGCAGGGTCCAGTTTTAGGGCAGGAAGGGCTATTTCTGCGGTCAAGGAATGAACAGACAAGCAGACACATATGTGCGTGTCAGAATTCCAGCGAGGTAAGTACAACAGATTAGAATACTGTGAACTCGTTCTCTGGGGAGATTTGTAAGGGTGTGTGGTTTAGGAAGGCTCCAGGTGAACCGGGCCTGAGCACGTGTCTCAGGGTGACGCCTCATGCCATTGGCTTATGGCACCTTCAACCTCCTTAGTGACTAGAAGATGCCCTGTGGCCTTGAAGGAAACTGGCCCATGCCATGCCCATCTGTCTGAAAATATAAAGTCCCCGTCTTAGGGATAGAATTATTATAGGAATGTTACTTGTTTGGGAACTGTCTCTTCTGAAAACAAAGTTACAATGAAGGAACATTATTTGTGGTCGCTCAGTGAACAGGATTCAGGACACGCTGTTCTCTATGCCACCACATTACCAACAATTCATGGTATCTGTGGAAGAAACAGAAAGGCCTTGTTGAAATGAAGGGGACATGGAAGAGCCAACTCTGGTAGAAGGAGGGCTTCGGGAAAGTAATGGAATACCAAAAGGAGTCTCGCTATTTGGCTTCCGCTTCCACTGGCTGCCGTTTAGCAGAAGGCCCAGGGCTCTGCAGCCTTTTCACTGGCTTCTTGCCGGTCTGTCTCGGCGCCCTTGTAACCTCTGGGGGCACTGACCATGGCTTTGCTTCTGTAAGTCTTTGTTCTCCCGGCACCTAAGACACCGCTGACTTTGCTTTCTCTGCGTTCTGCCCTAGCTTCCCCTCCTCGTGAATGCACTATCTTTGGCCTTCTAATCATCTGTTCATTTCCCTTGCTGGTCCCTTACTTCGTTACTATCCACCATCCATTGACTGATGACACTACAGCTGCTCTCCTGACTTTCAGACGTGTATCTCCACCTGCTAATTAATTAGAACTCTTTGGTGCAAGGTCTTGGTCTCTGTAAAGAGGGACTGGTTTGCTTTCTTTGGTAACCTATTTCTCTTACCATCTTTATCTTGGTTAAGTCATGTTACTCTGTCCTCTAAGCTGTAAATGTCTATGTTAGCCTTGATTTCTTTCTCCCCTGCTATCTTGACCCATGTACAAAGAATTGGTTTCTTACTTGGACTCCTCTTCTCCTGCCTCCCTCTTTATTACCACCTCCACTCCC
>RJWT010012580.1:0-22341 GCA_004365215.1 Cuniculus paca
GAATATTAGTTGGCTGGCACCATAGGCATCTCCACATCTGCAAGGCACAAAATGAAGTATTTTCTGCAGGCTTGCATAGGATATAAAATGTTCCACTGTGGGCATATATGTTTAGAAGTTTTTGAGCATTCGTTCTTACTCTGGTTCGTACGTAAGTACAAATAAAATAGTAAGTCATTCAAAACACACTGAAAGTATGTATTTCATGTATAAAAACCCTGTGAAAACTGAATAAAGATAATAATTTCATTGAGATCATTCCCATTTCTTTTCACAGAAATATGTCAATAATAGCAGCACCACAGTTTTTAAAGCAGCGTTCATGTTTTGTTTATGTTTGTAACTGCTATTCACGTTGAAGTATGGGACTGATTCCAAAGCATCGCACGTGTACTGTTATGGTCAAAGCACAATATTTTTATATTGAAATTAACACTTTTATAAATGTTTTTTCTTTTTATAATAACTTTTAGCTCACTATTTGACTCATTTAATTTTTCTGCATGTATTTATGGATTATTTTGTCAATGGATTTTGTTTCGGGATACAAAATGGGATTGTAAAGGTTTTATATGGTCAGTACACAGTGGAAAGAAATATTTGTCTTATTGCCTCTTAAAGTTCAATTTTTAGTTGTTTCATGGACATCAGCAATCTCATCAGGAATCTCATTAGAGATGTATAATCTCAAGACTTTCTTATAGACCTGTGCATTCAGAATCTAACCAATCAGAACGTTTCTTGTCAGAACCTACCCAATCACAACCTGCTCAGTCAGAATCTGCCTTTGTACACAAGCATTTGTTTCACATTCACATTGGGGTTTGAAGGATACTATTCTAATCTAATCTTTTCCTTTTCTTCTACTAATGATTTCATCGCTTATAGTTCCTTAAGATTTCTATTACTTCTACTTCGAAAACTGCTTTCCATCTCCAGATACAAATCCTTTAATTTTTCTATTTATTGCTTTTCCCTTAACTATGTCTTTACTTTGTTTTCTATTAAACAACCTTCTTTAAACATTATTATTTATCTAATATTTTATTAAAAAGTTGATATTCTTCCAAATGACATTCTTTCTTAATGACAAACCAAAGATACCAGTGGACCATTGCCATACTGGATAGGGCAATGAACTGCTGATCCAAGGTCTCTGTCCCATTACCAAAGAGTCCAAAAGACCTGATCAGTAACTGAACTAGAAGATTCAGAACTTGTTTAGTGACTGAGAGCTTCCCGAAGTTGTTGGTCTGCTTATTCCTGAGAACCAACTAGAAAAAGTGAAATGTGATTTCCAAAATGTCCCAGAGCATAGATGCCCTGCTTCCCAGTAGCCTGCTGTTAACAACTTCCAGTCAATGCAAAAACCTGAAGATTGTTTCTTTGCTTTTAGCTCAAAGCTTCAATCTTCTCTGTTTTTCTTTGAATTTTGTCAAAAACAAGTGGCTGACTCTCTGGCTAGTGCAAGTTCTAACTGAATATCCTTTTGTATTGCTTTTTCCTTATCGGAATTTTCTCTCCTTTATGACACTTTTTGTTGCCAAAGTACCAATTTAATGATTTGAATACTTTTTTTTCTTGGATAAAATTCATAAAACTTGATAGCAATAGCAATTGAAGGGCTACTTGGAGATGCTTTTATTCTTCATACCTTTCTCTCAAAAGAACTCTCCAGTATTAATTTTCTTTAAGCATCGGACTAATATTTTCTGTATGTGTCTGGAAGCATAGATGCATCAATATATTATTATTCTAAGTGCATTTAAGAGTTAATGAGGGTATCTTTTCATCTCTTTCATTTAGAAATATTATTTTCTATTCATCTTTGGAAATATTTTGTCTTGGTTTGTACAGCTAGATTGCTGACTACTAAAAATTAAAAATATTTCTAACCTGGGTGCAGTCATTTCCAGGAAATTAATTTCAAAATAGTATGCCATGGTATTGGCATACATAGAAAACTGTATCCCAGTACATTTGATAGAGCAAAATAATGCAATTATGGACTGTAATAATAGAAATAGAAGAAAATGTTATGGTTTTAGATGATATTTGAAATGGCAGCTCTGATAATGCAAAAAGATAGATAAAGCCTGCTCCAGCTGGATGTCAGTAACCACTGTGAGAAAACTGGGAGCAATGATTCTGCATGAAGTAACCATAGAAGAGATGACTGGATTCCATGTATTTTGGGTGCATCAATTTTTATTATGCAATTTGAAGCTATGAACCAAATATTGAGAAAAAATAACTTGTCAATCAAAAAATATAATGTGATTGGGATTTAAATTCTGATATTTACTGACAAACTACTAGGTGCTAGATAGCCTGCTAGCATTTTTGATATGTTGTTACCATGACACACTAGTGAACTTCCAGTTTAAAATGATAAGAAAATATAGGTATGAGTGAATTTAGACTCAAGCAGATGCTGTATTCAATCTTCCTTATGGTTATATTTATCAAAAGATTAATGATATTTAAAATTTTCATTCAAAAATAGTATAGCTTCTGATATAAGCAAAATGTATATTTACAGTGAACTTTTACCTGAAATAATAATGCTCTCTCAATGCAGTTCTAAAAAACTATAATCTCAACACTCATGAATAACTATTAATAATATTTGTATAAAGTGTCCCAGGGTCAGCAAAAGCACCTGCCAGGCAAACACAAGGTCATGAGCTTGATCCCTGGAGCCAAAATAAATAAATAAATAGTGTTGCAGGTTTTGTTTATGGATTTACACATCCAAGGTATGTGCTTCTATCATGACAATAAGTGCACATGTATATGTTTATTGTGGGAATATACTATTCACAATATTTCGTATTTTAAATGCTGCAGTGAATATTTATTTCACTTAATGTACATTTAATACCAATTTAAAAATCTTCCATTTGAAATAAATGACTACTGTAAGATCACTCTGCAATAGAGTGGAATAAACCAGGAACATTACTGGCACTGACTAACCAAAAGAGCTATTACACCCTCTGTGCTGAATTCCACGTCTAGTTCTGTCGTTGTCCCTCTGTCCTCACTAGCCTATTCTCATCAAGGTATATTGTTTTCTGACCTGCAGTTTGACTGCACCATGGGGACCTTGAAGGCCCCTCCCTAAGACTGCTTACATTCTGGAAGAGCCACTATTCTCCAAGTGGCTCCATAATCACAGCCTTTTCCAAAGATACAGTAGTGCTCTTTCCCCTTCTTTTGTGATTGAAGTTAAACCTCTGCATCCTCAAGGGTGTACAGAAGAAACAGGACTCTATGAAAACTTCTTTTTGAAAAAAGTGTCTTGATATCTACATTTTTATTGTTGTTGCTGCTGCTGTTGCTGTTTTTACATGTTTGCAGCATAAGATGCTTACATTCATCTTAAAGAGTAGGAACATGTACTTCACATATTGTGATTGTTTTTATTCCCATTCCCCTCCCCACCCACCTACTTTCCCTCCTTCTCTAGATCCCCTTTCTTGATTTTCATTGTTATTGTTGTTACAGTGTTTCAGTTGACATTTGCAACCTATGATCTTATTCATTGGGGGTAGGTGGTACATGTACATGATGTTTCTCATGTTTTTTTCGTCCCTTTGTCTTCCCCCATCCCCTCCAACCTCCATCTCCTTATTCCCTTTCCATTTGCAAAATATCTGTCTCAGTGTTTACTTTTGTCATACTTTCATTTTGCTTTTTAACTGTACTTTGGATTACTCAAAGGAGAGAGACCATATGGTATTTAAGTTTGAATGTATGTCTGATTTATTTCACTTAATATCATGTTTTCAAGGTGTATCCATTTTCCTACAAATGTCTCTAATTTATCCTTCTTTATACCAAGTAGTATTATTCTATTGTGTATAGATACCATATTTTCTTTATTCATTCATCTATTAATGTAGATTTAAGTTTTATACATATTGGTACTTGATTTCCTTTCCTTCAGAATATATTTGAATTCCCTTGTTGGTAACCTGGTCCCAAGTGTTTTGACATTAAGAGTAACACAAGTCACATTTTTTTACACAGGTTTAACATTTCTCCATCACCCTAGATAAATCAAATTTCCTTAGGGGATCCTGACTATCCAAGAGTCTCTATTTTATCTACACCACCAGAGAACCCTTTCTTTTCCATCTCTTATACAAAAACACTATATAGTAAGTCCCTGACTTACGAATGAGTCAGATTCATTCATCAGTTCTGCAAAGTAAGTCTTACACATTTTGACACAAATAGCAATATATATTGCCTTGCACTTCCTAGCATCCCCTTCACATCACCACTGCTTTTCTTCTTGCTTCAGGACATCAAAGGCTCTGACTGAGCACTGTAGTGCTGCACAATATCACTGTAGAGTAAGCACACAGCAGCAAAATTGTGATATTGTCCAGCAGACAGATGAGCTACATCTATAATTTGTTTGCATCTGCAAATGTTCCTTATGCGAGTTTCATTCATGTCTGTAAAAGTTCACAACTGGAATGTTCATTAGTCAGGGACATAGTGTAGTGACAATTAGTCTTCACATAAACTGTCTCCCTAGTTAACATGTAGCACCTACAAAAGCAGACTCTATATTACACATTTATTCAAGCACTCAGCAGGGTTTCCTACATAGAAATCTACTAATCAGAATTTCTGTTGTCACAGACTGAAAAACCAAAGACAAGATAAAAAAAATTTATTTTTTCATATGGGAAGGACAGCAGTACAGTTGGCTTTACTTGGTGAATAAAAGAACTGTCTTATGTCTTTTGTTTCTATGGACACTGAGTCTGGCTTCTGTAGTTGAGGATAGGCTAATGTGCTTCTAGGAGAGGACGGAAGGGTAAGCAAATACTGGCACAGATAACATTTTTCTGTTTTTATCTTGCATTTTTATTGCAAGAAATTTAATTTTGTTTTTTCTCATAAGACACAAATTAAAACTTCTGAAAATAATCCAACTCATACCTGCCATAAATTTATTTCTAAGATGGTGGGATACTGTGTTATTAACCTTCTCTGTATCATTTCTCTATCTCATTGGTCATAAAGTATAAGTTCATAATTCACACCTTTCAACACAATTATGTATTTCCTTAAAGTCAAAATGTTGCTACAGTAGCATGTTGAAATTATGCTCAATTTTAAGGAAATGATTATCAGTTCTTAGTAAATTTTTGTAACATTTCATAATGTTGCAATATGTCATTAAAAATCCTTCTAAAGAGAGATTAAAAAGTCATTATCATTTCTTCCATCCTTATACTACAATGGAAAAGATTTATGCAGGTTTGTTTATAGAAAGTCTTCAGATTATGACAATACTTCTGCCTTCAACAAACAAGATGAAAGACTGAAAGAAAAACATGTCAAGACAAGGAGAAGCATTACTTTGAGAAAGAAGTATTATGTAGAAGAAAATATAGTAGTTAATAGGTGTAAGTTGCTATGGAATAGTTTACTCACTGAAAATACATAAAACAATATCTATTAACTACTAATTATTTTACACAAGATTTCTCTATGATATTTTAGTGTATTATATTTGATGAGCGCACAACCTCTATGATACATGATAACATGTAAATAAACCTGAGATAAAATTAGTGTTTTGTGATAGTCAGCTTTTAATAAATGTGACCAAATACCTAAGAAAAAACAACTTAAAAGAGGAAAGATGTCTTGTGCCTCAGAAATCGAGTGATTTCAGTCATAGCCAGCTGGTTCCACTGCTGAACTAGGGCAGAATATCACAGCAGAAGGGTGGCGTGAACAAAACCTGCTCACATTTTATAACACTGAAACCCTCATGATCCAATCACTTATATAAAGCTCATCAGCAACCTAGTCTTCAACACAATGAGCCTTTAGATGGACACTTTAGATGCCAACCATAGCTGTCTTTAAGATAGTTTTTTTTTTAAAGTGTGAAGTTCAGGGCAGAATGCTTAGATCTGCAGGCTGGTCCTTGACCAACTCCACAATTGTACATTCCATGCCTTAGCTCAGCCCCAGCCATCTTGGAGCTGGCTTTGCATTGTTTCACATCTACATGGAACAGCAGAAGTGCCAGCCAAACAAAGAACCTGATCATAGATGGGGCTAAAGCCTAGAATAGGGGATTCAACCCGGCTGACTAGAGAAAAAGTCAAATCATAGAAGTTGAAGAAAGATCCACTGAGAAGGAAGGATCTGGAACATCCAACATGGCCGAGTAAAGGAGGAGCCAAGTTAGAGAGACTCAGGGAACATTAACAAGAAACACAGGATAAGAGGAGAATCTATCATAAAAGGAAAGAGACATAGAGATGGAATAACCAAACACGATGTGGTAGCCATGTGTAAATTCTGCTTTAAAAATCCTCACCCAAAGAACAGTATTCTGAGACAACTATACGACATTTGACAAGGAGGAGAGGACTTCACGGGAACTGGGAGAATCAGCAGCAATTAGAACCTGCAGGAAAACATGTGATACCCCTCCCAAAGTAACCTCCACAGTAAACAATCTGGTGAATGACCTCAGTCCAGTATATGCCCCCACCACTGGGGAACAGGAGGTGGTGGGGATGCAATTGTAGGCAAGGGCTCTGCATTTGAATGTAGGTCTAAGCCATACTCCACACTGTCAAGCTCCCAGAGTGGTTGAGGGAAGGACAGCCACGAGAGACAGCTAGGGGTTAGAAAGCAGGTTGGAGAGAGTACTGCTGAGGGGATGGAGCTGGTGAACACAGACCTAGATCACATAGTTCAGGGTCAGCCTAAGTTACACAGCATAGGAAGGTCATGCTGGTGCCCTGCCCTTGTGTGCAGATGTCTGTGTTGGTACCACTCTGGGGATGGACTGTCACCTTAGAGTTCCAGTGTGAGCAGTCACACCTTGGCTTGAGTTTAGTTGCTTATTTGTAGGCTGTGGGAAGAGTGCCACAATAGAAAATCTTCCATTAATTAATTTGCTTTTTTCTTTTTTCTGTTCATTTTCTCTCCACTTTTATTCATTATTTGCTTCTTTTTTCTTTTACATGTGTGAGTGTGTTTTTATGTTTCTCTTCCTCTTGCCCTTGTATTCCAATGTAGTTTACAGAGTTTCAGGGAATTTTCCTTTTTCTCTTTGTCTTCCTTCTACTTTTATCGATATCTTTTGACCTGGCTTCTTTCTCCTGTTTCCTACTTTTCCTCTATTTCTCTTTTCTTCTTTCTCCCCCCTCTTCATCTGTCTCACTAACTTTTTCTCTAATGTTTATATTCACCAGGGTATCCTTCCTCATCCCCATTTCCCACCACTATTGTATACCCAGTTTTTCCTGTTATCCTACCTAAATATAGACCATATCTCTACCACATTTGCCCCCCTCCTATTTCCTCCTTCTCATGCCACATAGCAGAAGAATAAAAAAAAAGTTTTCTGCCTTTTTCCCCTCCATTCTGGCAATATCCTGCCCCCAGTCCTCTGGGCTTTACATAATTGATTCTATAAAATTACTGTTGAATGATTCTTTTTTTTATTGTAAGAGGAGACATAGCTACCACACTTAATGTACATTAACTGTGAGTCAATACTTGGGCTGTTGTGATGCTTACACGATAACTGTGAATTTCTTTTCTAGGTTCAAGGAACATCCAAATGTGGGTCTCATGGTACATTCTAAACTTGCCCATGTAGACACCATTATAACCGATTAGCTTGTTATTATTGTAGCATAAGAATAGTTTGATTTCATAAGAATACTCCTGACTCAGTGGACAAGTAAGCCAGCCTGTGGATTCCACCATCATACCCAGGGAGCAGGAAAGCAAAAGATCCTAACCCAAGAACTCAGACTGGATCAGACTCTGGGAGAATCTCTGCAACCTAGTGGAAAGAAGCCCTGAGTGTGAGTTACCTTTAGAATTGCAGAAGATTCAGAGAAGTTACTGGGCTGTGATCATTAAGACTCTCTGGCAAAGAAACTATACATGACTCACATGCGTATTGTCTCATTGGAATATTTAATCTGTGCTGCTATCAGATATCTTACAGCTTTCAGTTTTTGTTTGTCTCTCTCTCTTTCTCCTTTTATGTTTTTTTTGTAGCAGGAATCGAACTCATGACCTTGTGCTTGCCAGGAAGGTGCTGTGCCCTTGAGTTATATCCCCTACTGTTTTTTGTCTCTTGATTTATTTAGGAGTGTAGGGTTATATAATGCTTTTTTATGGCTTTTTGTGTTTCTTAGGTTTAGGTTTGGTGTATTTTTTTCTTCCATTGGTTCTGATGTCATAGGTGTCTAGGCTATCTCCTTTGTCTCAGCTTCCTGTCTAGTTTCTTCACCTCAAACACCCAAAGAAAACTATTACCGTATTTCTTTATTCCTTTCCTAAATTAAAACACTCCTCCTCCTAAATTTTTAATTTCCCATAATTAGTGCCTCCTTAATCACTACTTTTTTTTCTAATATTGACCCTTGATCTTCCTCATCCTAAGACTTTGGCTTTCCCATATCTTGCCTAGACTATTGTCCTGTCTGTTAACAATTTCTGACAACCATGTTAACACCCCTGAACCACCAAGTAAACTTCCTATCTCCTACATATTGCATTTGCCCCATAAATATCCTGTGAAAACTCTCAATTGTAACCCTTCAACTCAAAACACTTCAATAGAATCACAACCCGCAAAAAACTTTTCTTCTCACCTGTCATTATCCCTCCCATAAAACCCTATCATTGTGTCCTACACTCCTCATCCAATCACTTTCTACTCTCCTCCCTTCATTTCAACTGCCACATTGCACAACAATCACAAACAAAAAAAGTTATAATGTTCATAGACAAAGGGAAGAAGTGTAAGTGCAAGAAGTACATATAGAAGTATTGTATGATTAAATATGTTGATACTCTTATAACCAGAAGTAATTATTTCAGCAAAACATAGGGCCAGAGTCCAAATCACTTTAAAATAAATAATAGGAGGAATAAATGTTTAACCTGGACATACAAAGCTGAAAATTATTCAAGAGAGGCAACATTTACTAAAACTTTCCATATAAAGCACAAACTCTCCTCATTTTTTAGTCCTCAACCTCAGGGCCCTCAAAAAAGAGAGAAAAATGGATAAATAGATGAATGGATAGATAGATAGATAGATAGATAGATAGATAGATAGATAGATAGATAGACAGATAGATAAGGTAAGCAAGGGAACAGATGAAACCCTCATTCATTGAAGTCTCCCGAGGCAGTCACAAAGGGAGAGGAAAAAATACCCAGTAGAAGAAATCTATTAGGAGTTTATAGAAGGGGTAGCCAAAATAGATGAATTCAAAGAGGAAATGAACCAAAAGTTCAATTGATACACCCATGGCAAATTTTAGGGAAATTGGTAAAAAACTGAATGAGCAAATCAAAACAGCTCAATATTTTTATGACAGATTCAACAAGAAAGTGGAATACTAGAAAAAATGTCAGAAATACATGAAATAAAAAACTTCAGAATTCATAAATTGCAGAAATGACTAAAATGAAGTCAGAGTACCTGATATTGACAACAAAACAGTGAATTACAATGAGGAGTTCAAAGAAACAAAAAAGAAAATATGAGAACAAGAGACAATTATCTAGCAAATACTAGGTAACAATAAGTAGACCAATTTAAGGTTAATTCAAATTAGAGAAAACTAGAAGATAGCACTGATGCATGTACTAAAATATTTTTTTTATTTTATTTTAAAGAGAATAGAACAAAGCAAAACAAAACAAAACAAAACAAAGCAAAACAAAACAATACAGTCAAACATAATATAGCATTTCAGAACAGAACACTCAAAGCTATACAGGTTTTCAAAACATAACAACAGGAGATTAACAATATTACTTTGTTTTGTTTGAATTTATAGTCTGTAAATGTATGAAAAACCATTTTGAAGAAAGCAAGAGACACTAGTGAACTAAAATATTTACAGAAATTATAGAAGAAAATTCCCCAAACGTAAGAAATGAGGTTAAAATACAAGTAAGTGACATTTATAGAAACACCAAACAGTTGTGACAACAAAAGAAGCTCACCACGGCATGACCTTATTGAATTAACCAATATCTAGCAAAAACTCAAAATTTTAAAAGCACCCAGAGTAAAGCAAAACCTCCCATATAAAAGTAATCCAATTAGAATGATGTCAGATTTCTCAACGCAAACTCTATAGGCAAGAGTTTAGAGTAAAGCATTGTAAATCATATGAGCAAATAACTTCCAACCCAGACTAATTCATCCAGGAAAGTTATCCCTCCAAATAGATAGAGAAATAAGGTATTTCCATGAAAAAGACTAGCTCTAAGGAAATAGGATTACCAAACCGTCTCTTGAGAAAATACTTAACAACATCCTTGACAGAAATCTGAAATGTATACAGCTAAAATCACAGAGAAAATTAGTGAGGTCACTGGATAAATAGGGATGAAAAACCTCAGGAAAGAAAAACAAAGACTTCATCAACAGATAAAAAGACAATGATAATAAATAATCAAATATCTCAGTAACATTGCTCAAAGACTGGGGATTTATCTCAGTAGCATAAGTGCCTGCCTGGCAAGCACAAGGTCGTGAGTTTGATCCCTGGTATGAAAAAAAAAAAAGAAAAGTAATATTGCTCAAGGTTAATGGTCTTAATACTCCAATTAAAAGACACAGGTTGACAAATTGGCATACTGGAGCAGGAAAACAGGATTCAGCAGTCTGTTGCATTCAAGAAACTCATCTAATCCAAAAAGATATTTATAAACCAAAAATTAAAGGATGGAAAACAATATTGCAAACACTGGGAAGATGAAACCAAGTAGGAGTAGCAATTCTAGTATCAGACATGTTAAACTTCAAGCTAAAACTAATTAGAGGAGATGAATAAGTTGACTATGTATTACTCAATGGAACAATTCAATAAGGAGATAAAAATGATAAATATACATGAACTGAATACTGGAGCACCTATTTTCATATAAAAAAAACTACTGAAATTAGAAGATCAAATAAACACTAACAGTTATAGTAGAAGATTTTAACATCATGGTTTTTCAAAAAGATAGATTAAACAAAAAGCAATTAAGAAATATCATACTCTTGAACATATAGGCTTAATAGATATCTATACAGAGTATTCCACACTTCTATGAGAGATTACACACTTTTCAGCATCACATGATACTTGATCCAAAATAGGTTACCATACTAATCCACAAAACCAGCTTAAGCAAATATAAAAGAAATTAAAGTACCCCACACATACTATCAGACTGCTGTGCAGTGAAAATAAAAGTCAACAGAAGAAATTTTGAAAAAGGCAAAAACTGGTAAATCAACCACATACTCCTCAACAACAAATGGGTCATAAAAGACATCAAGGAAGAAATTCTAAAATTTCTGAAAGTTAATGCTGGTCAAACAACTCAAGTTCTTGGACACTTTGAAAGCAATTTTAAAATGAAAGTTCATTGCAATCAAGTCTCACATTGGAACACAACAAGTCCAAATATATAACCTTATCAAAAATCCTATGGTACTTGAGAAATAACAAAAAGCTAACTCAAAACCAAAATTAAGGAGAGAAATAAAGATGAGAGTGGAAATCAACGAAATTGAGACAAAAATAACTAAAAAAAAATCAATGAATTGAAGAGTTCATTCTTTGAAAGACTATCAAATAGATGAGCCCTATCCAGTTTCACAAAAGAAAGAAAAGACTTACATCACTGCAATTAGAAATTCAAAATGTAAAATCAAAACAGATACTGCTGAAATCCAGATGATAGCATTTCAAAAGTTATATTCCAACAAATTAGCAACGTTTTAAATAATAGACAGACTCCTAGACACATTCAAACTACCAAAACCAAACCAAGACATAAATATGCTTCATAACCAAATAACAAGCAATGAAATTTACGCACTAATAAAGAATCTACCAATTAAAAAAACCCCAAGACCTCATGGACTCACTGCTGAATTCTAAAAATCCTTTAAGAATATAATGTCATCAATACTCCTCTAGGTCTTGAAAGACATTGAAAGTGATGGAGTGCTCCCAAATTTATTTATGGAAGTATTGCTTCTGATTACTGTATTACTCTGTATTACTCTGACTCTAAAACTGGATAAAAACCCAACTAAAAAAAGAGAACTACAGGCAAATCTCTTTAATGAACATAGATGCAAGAATTTTCAAAATGACATTAGCAAATAGAATGCAGCACATTATCAAGGAGATGAGACATCATGATCAAATAAGTTGAATTCCAGAGATACAAGGATGGTTCAACATACTTAAATTAACAAATGTAATACAACACAAAAACAGAAGCAAAATCAAAAACCACATGATCGTAATAGACACAAAAAAGGCTTTCAACAAAATCCGATGCCATTCATGAGAAAACTCTGAACAAAACAGGTACAGAATGACCATACCTTGACATAGGCTATTCAGGAAAAAACAATAGCCAATATCATACTAAATGAGAAAAAACTAAAAGCATTTCATCTAAAATCAAGGAAAAGACAATAAAGCCCACTATCACTTTTTCTGTTCAACAGAGTACTTGAAATATTATCCAGAGAAATTAACCAAGAGAAATAAATAAAAGGATACATATAGGAAACTAAGAACTCAAGTTATCATTATTTGCAGATGACAAAATACTCTACATAAGGGATTCAAATAAATCAATTAAAAATCTCTTAGAATTAACAACCAATTGCAGCAAAATAGCAGAATGCTAGTTCAACACACAAAAATAATTAACATTAGCGTACACCAACTATTAATGGGATGAGAAATAGTGAAAACAATACCAGTCAGAGTAACTTCAAGGAAAATGAAATACTAGCTATTAACCTAACCAAAGAAGTAAAAGACCTTAATGCAGAAAAAAACAGTACACTGAGGAAGGTTGAGGACAATTCAAAATGGTAATACATCCTCTTATGGTTAATACATTGTGTCAACTTGAGAAGTTTAGTAGTTTAACTGAGAGACTCAGCAGGGACCCAGGGCTCTTACTTTGTAAATATCCTCATCCTGTGCAAAGGAAGGCAAGGACATTTTGTGAGTGTTGCACCTTGAAGGGGGGGGAGTGGCCTGTGTACAATTTGAGGGTAGAGACGAGGCTTGCGTTTTGCTCTTTTGCTCGCTGCTGCCTTGAAGTGTTGCCCCAGTGCCATGCCACCCTGCTTTAGAGCCAGCTGATTATGAACTGAAATCTCCAGAACTGTAAGCTAAATAAACCTTTTATTCCCTAATTTTGAGTGTCAGGTGTTTGTCTCAGCAAGGAAGAAAAGTAATCAAAACACATCCCTACTCTCAGATGGATTAGCGGAATCAATATTGTCAAAATGGCCACTTCCAGGATATCAGAAAATGGAAAGATATCCCTTGCTCGTGGGTAGGAAGAACCAGATTAGGGAAAATGGCCATATGTCCAAAATTGTTACACAGATTTAATACAATTCTAATCAAATACCATTTGCAAACCTCATAGAACTAGAGAAAATAATCCTAAAATTCATTTGGAAACAGAAGAGACCTAGAATAGCAAAAGCAATTCTCAGCAACAAAGGCAAGGCAGGGGAATAAAACAATTCTTGACTTGGAATTGTACTACAAACCTACTGCAATAAAATCAGCATGTTACTGAAAAAAAAAAAAAGAATAAATAAATAAATAACTACCAAAAAACAGACCTGAAGATCAGTGGAACGGAGTAGGAGATGTAGACACAACTTCAAACATTGTTAGCCACTTTATTTTTGACAAAGAGGCCAAACATGATGACTGGAAAAAGATAGCTTCTTTAATTAATGGACTTGGAAACTCTGACTTTCCACATGCTGAAGACTAAAACTAGACCCATGCTATCACCATGCACTAAAGTCAAAATGGAACAAAGATCTGAATATTAAAACAGAAACACTAAATCCACTTGAAAAGAAAGTAGTTAAAAATCTTGAGGACATAGGTGTAGGTAGAGAGTTCATGAACAAAATTCAGACTGCACAGAAAAAACTTCAAAGAATCAACAACTGGAATCTCATTTATTAAAAAGTTTTTGCACCAACATTATCTCTTTTGCATCAAAAGAAACATCCACAGAGTGGGAAAAATTTTACCCAGTTGTCCCCTTAATAAAAGGATTTATATTTAGGACATATAAAAGACAGAAAAACATCAGGCCCCCAGAATTCAAAGACCCAATCTAAAACAGGGCAACTGGAATGAAAACATACTTCTCACATGAGGAAATACCAATGGCAAATAAATATATGAAAAAATGTTCAACATCATTGGTGACTCAAAAAATGCAAATTAAAACAATGCTGAGATTCTACCTCACTCCAAAAAGAATGACTATTGTCAATAAATCAAACAATAACAAATGCTGGAGGGGCTGTAGAAAAAGAAACACTTCTCCACTGTTCATGGGAGTGTAGACTGTTACAACCACTGTGGAAATCGGTGTAGAAATTTCTCAAAAAATTAGGACAATAGGTCCCATTCAACCCAGCTATTGTTCTTCTGAGTATTTTCATGGAAGAATTAAAAACATACCACAGTGATATATGTGCATCCATGTTTATAGCAGTACAGTTTGTAATAGCTAAATCTTGAAACAATCCAAATGCCCATCAACTGAGCAATGGAAACAAAAAATGTGTTCTTTTTATACAATAGAGTACTACTCAACCATAAAGAAGGATAAACTTGATAATTTTGTAGGTAAATGGATGCAACTTGAGACAATACTCATAAGTGAAATGAATCAGACTTGCATGTTTAAATATTATACTGTCTTCCTAGTGTAAGAAACTAAAAGAGTAAATAAGGTTCAAATGTACACTAGATATAGTGAAATGGGGAAAAAATGTTCAAAAGGAAAACAGAACTAGAATGGGGAAAAGGAAGGAAGGGAAAAGCAAAAAAAAAAATACGAAATAATTATACTATTAGTTTCTTTTATTTAATTGAAAAGAAAGATTTTTGCTAACATCATTTGGAGAATTTTTATGTCCATATCTTGTATTCTGGTTAACTACTTTAAAGATGACAATATGCAATGGATTAACTATTGTTGTTCTCCCATTATTTTGTTATGAAATTTTATTTTACTTTTTTCCATAAAATTAAATAATTGGCCTTTGCAAACTGTTACAAATATTTAACGCAATCACAATCAAAATACTAACAGCATACTTGAAAGATCTAGAGAAAGAAATGCTAAAACTTATTTGGAGCCAGAAGACCTCCAAAATAGCAAAAGCAATTTGAACAATAAGAACAAAGCAGGAGGCATAACAATGCCTTATTTTAAGCTACACTACAAAACAATATTGCTAAAAAACGGCATAGTACTGGAAGAAAAACAGATATATGACTTGATGGATCAGAACTGAGGGTGCAGAAATCTCGGCAGACGTATTCAACATTGTGATCTTTGACAAAGGAACCAAAACCATATGTTGGGGGAAAGACTGCCTATTCAACAAGTAGTATTGGGAAAACTGGTTACTTGTTTGCAGAAGATTGAACCTGGACTCCTATCTCTTATCGTATACTAGATTAAAATCAGAACAGACCAAAGATCTAAACAATAAAACAGAAACGCTAAACCTGTGTGGGAAAGGATTTTCTAAACAGAACCTCAATCACACAAAAATAGCAGCAAGAATGAACAAATGGGATTTTATCAGACCAAAAAGCTTTGGAGCATCAAAAGAATCAATCATTAGAGTGAAGAGACAACCTACAGAATGGTGAAAAAAATCATTTTGCTAGCTACCCCACAGAGAGAGGACTAATATTTAGAATATATAAAAGTCTCAAAAAATTAAACCACCTAAAATTAGAGATCCAATTAAGAAATACTCCAGAGAAATGAACACATGCTTCCAGGGGAAGAAATACAAGTTATCAAAAAATTATGAAAAAATGTTCAATATCTCTGGCCATTATAGAAACGCAAATGAAAACAATGTTAAGATTCCATCTTACTCTATAAAGAATGGCAGTCAAGAAATAAAAAAAAAAAAAAACCCGCAAATGCTGGCATGGCTGTGCTGAAAAAGAAACCTTCCTTCATTGTTGGTGAAGCTGCAACATGAACGTCAGTAAGCTTCAAATTTCTTAAAGAACTGAAAATAGCAACTCTATATAATCCTCCCATCTCCCAGCTAGGCATTGTTCCCAAAGAGTTTAAGTCATCACACTATAGTGATAAATGCATACCAATGTTTATAGCAGCAAAATTCATAAAAGCTGAAACCTGGAAGCAGTCTGTCAACAGACGACCAAATAAAGAAAATGTATCTATATATAATGGAACACTACTCAGCTATAAAGAATGACAAATTTGAGACATTTGTAGTAAAATGGGTATGCCTGGAAAATATAATGTTGAGTAAAATAAGCCAAACGCATAAGTTTAAATACCACATAGTATTTCTTATTTGAGTGTGGCAAAGTATAAATTTAAAAAATGATATAGGATGGATAGAAAGGGACAAAAGGATGGATCTCTTGCATGGGGAAGTGGTCCAAGGGAACAAGGGTAATGAATAAGGAAGAGGGGAAGGGGATATAAGAATAAAAATATGCCACGTACCAGAACTTGTCAACCCCAATAAATGTAAATATTATATCCCATAACATGAGCTAACATATAAAAATATCAAATACTGAAAAATGAGATTGGGAACTGGAAGAAAAGAAAGGTTTTGTAGTCAGCATTTACATGGAGAACAAGACAACGCAGGACCCATAATTTATAGTATTATTTATGACAGCAACTCAAGAGTCAAATACAAAAGAAAGAGTGCAGGAAATCTGTCCACACATTAAGATCCACAGAATCCAGCTAAAGACCCAGAGCCCATGACAAGGTCCCCAACAAGTTCAACTGGAGGCCTAGAGCCCATGACAATGACTCACACAAGTCTGTTTCATGGATCTGCATTGCGAAAGGCCAAAGGTCAGCAGTGGAAGCTAGAAAGTCTGTAACAGCAGGATGAAGGATGTGTGTCAGTAGATTGAGAGATCTGCACTGGAGCTAAGAGGCCACACTCAAAGTAAGGACCAGAGCTCCCCCCCAAAATTATCAAAGCCATCCTCAGCAACAATGAGGTCTCAAGTTCCTCCGACAATGACAGCCGAGTACATATCGGGAAGACAGCATGACAAGCCTCGCTTGGAGACTCCATAGCACATCATCCTCTCCTCCAGAGCCAGGAAGCAATACTCAAAGTAAGTAAGGACCAGAGCTCCCCCAAAATGAACCACAGTCATTCTTAGCCACAGCGAGGTCCTGAGTTCCTCTCATGAGAACAGCCAAGTTCACATCAGGAAAGCAGCTCAACAAGCCCCTGCAGGAGAACCAATGGCAATGACAGAACCAACTACATCAAACAACAACTCTTCCTCTCCAGGTCTCCTTTTTATCTTGGCAACAATCCTCAGGTGGGCCATCCATGCACAGCACTATGCTGATTCAGTTCAGCTGGTGTGGCAAGTTGACCACCAGTTAAGAATCCACCACAGGTGTGAAAGAAGGGGAAGGGAATTGAAAAAAAAAAATTGACTGTAACATGTACATGTGACCCTTCCCTAAGAGGACTGTAAACTACATGAATTGTAAATATGGACCAATAAAACAATTTTTTAAAATTTTATTGGACAACTATACCCACCAATCTCTTGAGAAGAGCATGAAATTATTAACTTTGTTTTTATGTGAAGACAGTTTTGCCCAGAGGTTTCAAATGATGCACTCAAAAAATTATAGGATTTTTTAATAGTCGAATCCAGAATTTGAAGCACATTGTTTTGTGTAATACTGTAATTATTTTTACATAATCAAATATGTAATTTTTAAAACCAGCAAATTTTTATAACTTTTCCAGAGTAGTAAAAAGCCAGTTAAAAGAGGTTACTAGATTTAGGAATTGAACTAAAACAATATATGGTCCAATAAAATTTGTTACTATCCATTATATTCGAGGTATTGTCTCTTTCATATCTCATAAAAATATTTATGAGAGAAATATTAATTCTGTTTTGTGGATGAAAAAACTTGTGTTTGGAAAGGTTAAGTACCCCTGCTGCGGTCCCTGCTGGGTGATGTTTCTGCTTTCTGTTGCTTGTACACTGCTTACTATTCTCTTTCAGGAAAGCTGACAAACCTACAGAGCATGAAGCTGGATATTATGGGATACACTGAATGTTTAACATTAGCATACATGCTATCAAAGAGTAGCAATAAAGATGTCAGTAATTAAAATGGGATTTCCCATAGATTTATGGTATCCTTATTTAGTGCCTCTTTCTTATGTATTTGCTATTCCCTAAGAAATTTTGAATAGAAAAGTTAGAACCAAAAAAATCATATTATAAAATTAATAACTTCAAAAGTCTAAAACATACTTAGACAGTTTTGGCTAAAATTATGAAGAAAAAAATGCATGAAACTTGGGAGAAAATATTTACAGAAGAAATGTTAGAAAAATGATTGTTATTCAAAATGGGCAAGAGTTAAAACTCTACTATAAGAAAAAAAGCCAGACTATAAAATGAGCTAACAACCTTTTAATAGTCAACTTCCCAAACAAACTATGTACATGGAAATAAATCTACAAAATTTGTTCTGTATCATACTCCACTAGGAAAATACAAATTAAAATAGTTATGAGATACTACAACATACCTATTAAAATGGTCAAAATCCACTGTACTGTCAGCAAGCAGAGACATGGGAGAAACTTAACTGCAACCAGCTAAGTAAAAGATGATCTTAAAAGTCTACAGACTGTAGAATTCAACCTATATGACATTATGGAAAGGCTAAATAGTGCAGATAATAAAAAGATGAATCTTTACTTGCTAGAGGGTTAGTAGGAAGGGAAGTATAAAAAGGCAAATCATGAAGGCTCTCTCTGTCTCTCTCTCTCTTTGTTGCTTCCTTTTCCCCTCCCTCCTCTCCCTCTCCTTCTCCCCCTCCCTCTCTCCCCTCTTCCCTTTCTCCCTACCCCTCTCTCTATCCCTCCCTTTCTCCCTTCCTTCCTCTCTTTGTGTGTGGTACTAAGGTGATGAAACCCCATCCTCCCATGTACTACATAAGTGTTCTACAGTGAAGTTACACCTTCGACTGCACAATTATTTTAGGACTGTGAAATCATTGGAAGTATTATTGCAATGGTGGCTATGCACCATGATACATTTGTCAAAGTCTAAGAGATATATATGTTATAGTTAACTTCTCCTTGCTGGAACAAAATATCAAACATCCACACGTTAAAGGAGGAGCGCTTTATTTTGGTTCAGTTTGTCAAGGTATCAGTCCCTATTCAGCTACATGACAAAGTCATTGTAGAGAAGAAAGTCATGACATGGCAAAGGGAAGCAGAATCAAGAGAGGAGGAGGAATATGCAACATTTCAGGCCACAGCCACAGTGACCAACCCTTCGTTCCCCAGGCTTCATCTCCAACATCGCATGCAGTGATAAACTCCTCAGTTAACTAAGCAAGTTCCACACACCCATGATCTAGTCACCTCCTCAAAGTGCCACCTACGAATATATGAGCCTTCAAGGGGACATCTCAATAGAAGTCATAACAACATACACCACCAGGAGTGAGCTCTATTGTAAACTGTGGACTACTGATGAAAATAACCTATCAATGTAAGTTTACCCATTGAAAAAAATATGCCACTGTGATGAAAAATGTTAATAATGAAGTTGTTGATGTGTGTATGGGATAGGGGACGTTTCATGCTTTTTATTCAGTTTTGCTTTGAGTGTAAAACTACTTTTTTAAATAAAGCCTAATGAAAAAACACAAAACACACACACATACACGCAGTTTAGCACTTTAACCTAATGAAAAGAAAGTGTACAGTACCAATATTGTTTTCAATGAACAGAGATCTTTGAAAATAGTTCAAGTTTCCTTATTGACCTTAATTTCTGTTATTTTCAGCATTGGTAGGCAAATAGTGAATTACTACAATTTTAAAATAATTTTAGATCTTTAAATGATTTTTACATTTTTTTACACGCCGTGTTAAAAGTTATTTTTCTTCCATAATTTCCCACTTTTTCTGAGTAGAATGCATTTTTTTCCAACTTCACCTTTACAAAAGAAAAAGTAATGCCTCCTATGGGTACATTGCTTGAAAGAGAAATCTCCCTTTTATACCGCAAACAATGATCACTTGCAATATTTTGAAATAAACTTCATTACAAATTCAGAAAGAGTTGCACAGAACCCTCTAATCCTGCAGAAAATCAGTTAATGAGAATGAGGTTTAAATGCTCAGACATGTAAATCCTAAACTAGTTGATCGGCTTTATCATCAGTTTGTCCTCTTATCAACAGCAGCAGACATCCGACTACATTTACTTTGATTTGCTCTGGAGACTTTTTCGGAGTTAAATGTATTTTACCAAGACAAATGAAGTGACAAATGCAATAAATTAGATATGCATTGTATAAGTAAATATATTTCAGATACAGTTACTAAAAAAAAAAAAAAGCAGGGGAGAAAAGCAAAACCTGGGTCCTATTATTCATTCATACCAAGGGGAAGAATGCAATTGCGAAGAAATAGCAGTCATTATGACTACGATGACTCTGCATGTGGAAGTTTACAAGCTCTGTTCTTTCCTCTTTTTCTGTCTCGCGGCCCTGCCCAAGCAAGACCGAGCCAAAAGAACAGAGGCAGATGCCCCCTTCTTGGTTCGTGCCCAGCAGCATCTACTGTGCTGGCTTCCACAGGGACGAAGAGGTGGGTCCCGCCTCGTTCAGCTTGTTTGTGGATGTTTGATTTTCATAGAAGACAAAAAACAGGCAAGAGCTTTGGAATTCACCAGAAGGTCAGAACAGCAATCTTTTTGGCGGGTCCAACTTCCTTTTATACTCTGACATCTGGCACCCATTACGGAAACAAATTAGAGCAATTGCAAGCACTGCAGAGGAAGAGAACTTCCTGTTCTCAGACAGCACAGCTATCAGGGTGAACACAGGAACTGAGACTCAAAACAATGTAACCATAGAATAAGATTTGTGTCCCGAGTTGTGGAGACTTAAAGCCTAGCCTGCAGTAAGTGTAATTAACAAACTGAATTCTATCACAGAGTAACAGTTCTATTGATGTTTCCATTTCATTTTCATCTTACTAAAATACGGAACTCAATTAGCTATGTGGAATCCAACTATCAAAATCCAAACATCTATACAATCATGTTTCGGTTCACTTATCAAACAGAAGAAATCAATTTAAGTAGGGGCAATGTAATTTCTATTCTTAAAAGACTCAGTCTATCTTTGTAGTACATTCGGAAAATTCATTATTCTTCTACTTAATTATTTCCATTTCCTTTTTCACATGTATTTCTTATCTTCCTAAAATACTCCTTGGATCATGCTTGTTTGGCAGGATATACAAAATACTTCTTGGATTTTTCATGCCTAAAAATCTCAGTGGAAGTAGCCAGAATCTTTTAATATTTATTATTTGCCAATGTTCTTTAAAAATAGATATTTATTAGAAAAATAATTTTTCTAGATGTTTGCACCCAGAAAATAAGCAAGAAGCATTGTGTTCAGCTAGAGTACAGAAGTTACATCTGTAGATAAGTTACTCAGGGGCCATGCCACATTTTCATCTGAAATAATGGGGTATTTGGTATCCAGATCATAAGTCTGAACCTCCGTTAAATGATTTTGTGATTTCTGAAAAAGAGTTTAAAATGAAATACATTATTTATAACCATCGAGTGTGTGTTTGAATTGTGTATTGAAATACACATTAAATTATAACATTAAGTTTTGTTCTTACTGGTGGACAAAATGAAATGTATTCTCAGAACTTCAAATTTGTTAACTATATACAGTACGTGTGTATATTTCTTATGCGTCATCACAATTCTTGTCATCACAATTTCTAGTTCTTTTCTGCGTGGAATTCCTTTGTCCTTTTCATTATTATTGCATATTGGTTTTTCTTCTTATTTATCTAAAATCCTGACTTCAGTTTTTTCATGTACATGTTACTCAGATGTGTGTTGGTATGTATATCTCTCTGTTGACTAAATGACTGTGTCTTATGGAATATAATTTGCATTCACTAAATATTAAATGTCAAATCATCTTTACTATTTACTTAAATGATATATTCACTGCTTTTTTATATATAATCCAGGGATTCCTTATATATTGATTTTAAATTTACTAGTAAAACTTAAATACTAAAACCATAAATAAGTTTAAATGAATACATTGCAACAGAGAGATAGGGAAATTTTGGTGATGGTAGAATGGTTTGCCTATTATTTT
>RJWT010012581.1:0-22342 GCA_004365215.1 Cuniculus paca
AAGGAAAGTAGAAAGGTGTAGTCAGCCTTGGGGTAATGAAGAAGGAAATGCAGTCATGGAAAGGCAGAGATACCTAGCAGAGACATGGGAGCCCTGCTATATTAGTAATGATGTTCCTTGGATGCTGCAGCTTTGACTTCTGAAACTAATGATGATCAACCCAACTTTTTTACACAGGACAGTGTGCCCTGGCTCTCTGCCTCATGACCCCTTGGTACTCTGGGCAGAACAAGGTCCCCTGAAGCTGACAGCAAATGTAGAGCCTGTCTGTGTGCAATGTTGCCTCTCAGCAGCAGCGGTTCTGTCCCTATGCTCTCTGAACAGTTTCACCAGACACTGACGACATGCAGCGTAGGCTCTGCTGCCTGCGTGATAGATTGCCTCCCTATGACCAGGGATGTGCAACTTGCAGTGAACCAGAGACTCAGGAACTACCAGTAACCCTCATCACAGATGGGCAAATTCTGTTGTTTAGAATTCAGTTGCCTATACGTGAGGCATGTGTAGCATATACACATAAGCTATGAAGATAGTTTCCAAAATATTTCATTTTATATGCAAGAATGAAGCTACTTTAAAAGAATCAGTGACTCAGATGTCATTTCCAGGAATCATGTCTCTTCTGGTACCATCAGCCTGCACGTGTGCTTCACGGTGGCATCTCCTCCTTGTAGCATGGCAGTAATTAAACCAGTGGTTTGGGTATCAGGCTTCTGCGCTTGGAGATTAATTACTTCCCTCATTTACTAAGGAGATCTTGGGCATTCTTGTAACTTCCCTCAGCTACTGTTTTGTTTTCGCATTTACAAAATGGAACTGGGACTACTATCTGCCTGATCTGGAACATCTGAACAGTAAACATCTCAGTGCCAGCACACAGCAAGGACTCTTACTCCGCATACCAGTGTGATTTGCGCTGTCTTCCTTGCGTTCTTATTCTACTGTGAAGGCATCTCCAGCCACTCTGTTTAAAACTGCCCCTCACCAACATCCATCTCTTGCATTTGTTTTTGTTTTTGTTGTTTTTTGTTTTCAATCCACAGCACTTTAGGATTATCTCAAACATTTCACATTTTATATACGTGAATACAAGCTTTACCAAGCTGTATCCCCAGTGCCTAGGGTCTGGCGAGGAATATGGTCTCAATAAACATTTGCTGGAAGGGAGAAGGTGAGAGCCAAGCCTATTAATTTGAGAGTACCCTGGCCCAGCCCTGTCCCTTTGGTGCCCTGCTTGAAGGACATTTAATTGACCACTGGCACCTGCTCTGTGGGTAGGAAGAGCACAGAACGCAGCTTCCTTCCGGGTAAGCAGCACACTATGGAGGCCGTAGACCTTAACTGAACTTGAACCCAACGCTGAGGATTTTTAGGAGGCTCAAATCGGGCGGCTCCATTCCTTCTCCTCTGAGCCCAAAGTTGACCTGAGCAACCTAACCCACTGCAAAGCCAGGGAGAGTTTAAAACAAACAAAACAACAACAACAACAACAAAAAACACGATTCTGTTTCCTTTGTAGCAGCCTCTGAGCCAAGCGCCAGGGGCACCGTGCGCAGGCGGGGCTCGGCGTCCTCCGTGGCGGTGGGCGGTGTCTCCGGCTCCGCGGTCCAGGCTCTGCGTCCCGCGCGTGCCACCGCCTCCCCCTCCTGTCGGGCGCGCGCGTTCGTCTTCGCAGCTCGCTGCTCGCAGGCGGCCGGAGCAGGGGAGGCAGCGGACGCGGCCACCGCGCCTGGAGAGCTGTGACCCGGCCGAGCCTGGGGCGGGCTGCGACAGCCGGTAACCCCGGGGCGGGACGGGGCGCCCGGGGCACGCACAGCCGGGGTGCGGGGTGTGTACAGTCAGGCCAAGAGAGTGGTTTTTCTGTTTTTGTGTTTGGTTTGTTTTGTTTTGTTTTTCGATTTGGCAGGCGAAGGGCGGGGTGGAGAATGGGGTGGGAGGGCGCCCCGGGGAAGAGCGTGGGAAGGCAGAGAACGCAAGTTTAAACCTTCCTGCAGCTTGCCGGAGAGCACGCGAAAGAGCTGGAAGCTAGGGCGCCCGGCGAGGTGGGCTTCTTCCACCACCTCGCAGGCAGTGAGAAAACTTTCCTGCCCGCGGTGCCCTGGGGCTCAGCGCCCCCGGAGAAACGCGTTGTCCTTGGCCCAGGCGCGCGCCCCGGCGGTGGGTAGGGTTTTTGAGTGAACCCTGGCTCGATAGTTCCGTTGTTTGGGGAGCCCCTTTGTGGGTCATCATACTAACGAGGGAAATTCGGTTTCATCCTCCCTTTCTGTGAAATGATCTGAGGAAGGCCACCTCAAAGTAACCTTATCGGAAACCTATTTTTCAGGCGTTGTGGTTTCCACAGCATTTCAAATGACACAGACTCTCAGATTATTACACTCGGTTAAATCTGACAACAGTGAGACAGTCAGTGATGTTTTGAACGCAAAAGGAGGAAGGTGGCCATGCCATTTCAGGAAAGAGACAGGAGCTTCCATACATAAATTAATTCTTAGGGGGCCAGGGATTTAGCTCAGTGGCGCAGCACCTGCCTGGCAAGCTTGAGGTCCTGAGTTCGATTCCTGGTACCCCCTCCCAAATTAATTCTTAGTAAAACCCCAAAAGTAAGTAGCAGTATGTCAGTGTGCAAATGAAGTTATTAAGGTTGAGATATTCCATAGATTTTGCCAGTGAAGTACCCCTGTTAACAGTGGAAGGAGGGTTCTGGAAACTAGGACTGTGAGTCTGGCTTAGGACTCGGTAGATCAGGTGGGTGCATCACCAAGAACAGGTGCTGGAGAGGCTTGAGACTGCAAGGGTAAAGTGGGGGTGGTGAGAGGCCCCTGGCCGCTGTGTGCCCTCAGTGAATTTTGCTCTGAAGAGGAAGGTTACTGGGTGATATGGTAAACAAGGGCTAATATCAACAGATGACAGGGATAGGTAGAGTTGCTGCCCTTCTGTTCAAAAATGAGAACGCTTGCCGAAATAAGACCTGAAAGCCTGAAATACTTAGATCGTGGTCCTGGTGACAAGCACCCTGGAACAGTGAAAGCATTTACAAAAAAAAAAAAGTCATCTTTATACAGGTGTGAGCGATGAGAACAAAGCTAGGAGACTTTGAGAGATGAGTTAGAAGACTTCTCAAAAGAGAGAATCATTGAGTCCTGGCAATATTCCAGAACAAATTTTTTTTTACAACAAAAGCTCAAAACCAGCCAGGAAACCATTTACAACAATTTTTGCCAGACTAACTTCTTTTCCTTTTCTAGCAATCTATTAGACTGTAGATTTATCTACTGTTCCTCAGATGTGAGTTATGACTCATTAGGATAATGATACTAGTTTAGTGAATCATGTTTTAACACATAAAACTCCATAGAAAACATCAGAATACATGGCATGAGTGAGGTTATTGTTTTGTGAACTCTGTGTATGCCTGCGTGCGTGTAGGAGTGTGTGTTGTCCATCTTGCTGCCTCCGCATACTTAACCTTGGCTGCCCCCATTCAGACTCCTAGGCTAACCCCTAGAAGGTTAACGTGGGAGTAATTGTCTACTTTGCAAATGACATTATCAGGACCTCTGCAGTGTAAACTTTCTTCTCCATATTTCTGTGGTTCTCCAGATGCCGTTGTATTTCACCAATGAGAGTTTTGTGAAATGACCATGAAATGGCCATTCCGAATTCTTCCTTTTTGACTTTCTAATGTCTTCAGAATGACAATACCTTGGCTAGGTGTCCCTAATGAACAGCCCCCTTTGGTCCTCATGGCAAGATGACTGTTATATCCATTTTACCAGCAGAGGTTCCCCAAACCAGAGTTCACAGATAAATCGGAGTCACTGACCCCTCCCACTGGCAGACAATGGGAAGTGTGTCTGGTTTTTGCAGGTGCATTTTAGGGACTTCCTTGCTATTCCTAAGAATGAGGAGGGGAGAGGGTGGCTCTGTACCCATCCCTTCTATTTTGTGTCACTCACCAAAATAAAGACATAGAAGGGACATCAGTCAGACTTGTGACAACTATAAAGCTGGAAGGATAAGCTATGAGGCCCATATTATTATATCCAAACAAGAGAATATAATCTTGGAGTGTGGGGCTCACAGTGGGGTTAAAGGTCTATTTCTGCACTAAGTTCAAAGAGTCAATTTAAATGGTAAAAGATAAAGCATCCTCACTGGGTATCAGTTCATATAAAAGAAAAAACCTGGAATTTCAGTAGCCCACCTGCTCTGGATGAACCGCTGTGGGAAGTAGCTGTTCCGGAGCCCCAGTGGATTCCATTGATAAGGTCTTACCTTTCCTCACAAACGCTTGTGTGGGGCTTGTTGGTTGTCAGGTGTAGTCCAGAGTGTTTGTAAGTTTAAATCAGCCCTGTGACAACCCCATAAGTAGAGAATGTAATTATCACCATTCCCATTTAATGGATGAAGAAACTAAGGGAAAAAGAAATAACTTTCCTGTGGTCATGTAGCTAATGAATAATAGAGCTGAAATTAGAACCTAGGCCCTGGCCACCACCATCTGCTTCCTCCTTGTGGTGTTTGAATCAAAAGAATCCAGAGTCCACTCTACTCCGTATTTTATTCTGGGTCCTACGTTTATAAAGGACAGGACCACCTTCAGGCTGTCCAGGGTAAAGTGGCCTGGACAACAAGGGTCTGGAATTAGGCCAAATGAAGAACAAGGAGCATTAAGCTGGCAGAGAGGAACCTTGGCCAGGTTCTAGAAACCAGTCCTAGATGTCTGAAGAGCAGGAAGTAGGTTTGTTCCAACTAGTGGAATTAGGACCAGAAGTCAAGCTAGATCTTTTAGAACTGCAAAGAGCCAAGAGTCACCACTGGGTGTGTACATGTGCGTTGAATTTGATATTCCTGAGAGCCCTCCGAATGTTCAAATTCCCCATTTTTATTAGAAATATGAGTAAAAGTGAACTTTAATTAGAAATTGTCCTGAACCTTTGTGCATGTGTGTGTATGTGTGTGTGTGCTAAAACAGAGTACTAAATTAAAGTTTTGACTAAGGCATTCTTTGAAGTTCTGTGGATTTCCAAAGGAAAATGCTAGACTACTGAGTAGAAATGTCAGCGTAGATATTTGAGAACATTTTGGAAACTTGTGAATCCGCTGGCCACTTGAAAAATCTGAGAGGGTAGGCTGGGGATGCCTCTCAGTGGTAGGGGGTAAAGAGTAGCATGCAAAGGCAGGTTTAATAAGGATTGTTGGGAAGATGTCTTGAGAGACATTTGTTGGTGCTTTATCATATGCCTAGTACTAGTGATAAGGACTTTTAAAGGATAATGAATTGAGGTGTACTTGTGTTTCCTGCCTGCATTTGGGGCTCATTAGGTGGCGTGAGCAGCTACATCACCTGCTTTCCCTAAGTTTGGTAGGCAAAGGATGCCTGAGGATTTCTTGAAGGCCTGGTGGGGTCACCTAGTAAGGAGAGCTATGTAAAAGTGAGGATGCTCTGGCAGCTGGTTTCTAGAAATCCAGAAGCAGCAGAAGGAATGAGAAGCCAGCAGAAGGTAGGTGAGTATCACTCAGACACTCATAAGGAGAGTGTGCAGACACCAATCGGGCCCTGTTTCCTGCCTTGCTCTTGAAAGGGTGAGAGACTGGCCATCAGGAGAATGGATGGTGGAGAAAAAGGAAGCCAGCCTCCCCCAACCCCAGCAAGAGGCAGCTTGAAGCAGGGCCCCACCAGGATAGGGCGGATGTCATGTTATAACCAGGTCAGGTCCTTTTTTGTTCAAAACTGGACATTTTAATTCTTTTTGGTCTCTGAACTGATTGTATAAATAGTTATGGAATCTGCTCCAGTATTCCCTTGGATACATTGGAAGAGATTATGGAAAACAAAAATAAAATAAAACTTTGATCAGACCCTGAAAGTTATACCAGTTTTAGAGTATGGGCTAGTTATGTTTGGATAAAAATAATAAATACTAGCAAGCTATTTGCCTGATGTTATATTTACTTCTGACAAATAAAGATTCAGAGGCAGAGTTGGTTAGAAAAGAAAACCTTTGCCTGGTGTGCAGGGAAGTACTGCTTCAGAAGACCAGTTCAAATAAAATCACAGAAATACTTAATGGAGACTACCCCACAAAATTACCAGAATCACAAGTGTACATTAGCCTGTTGCTCATGGTTGAACTTTCTTGCATGATTTCATTTTCCCAGAACTCATGAATTGTATTCAGATATTAGCATAGCAAGCAATCAAGGATTTTTTTCTTGTTTTAAGGAGTAGGGCATGTTCAAGGTTTTTTTTTTTTATTTTGGAAGCCAACTTCCAGATAAGATGGTTCCATTGCCTAGTAATCTGCATGTATGGCAAACCAAAGGCCTGATTTTTGGGGCCCAGAGTCACTGTTTCTGAGGCTCATCCTGGCAGTGTTTGTTCTAGGACCCAACTGGTTGTCTCCCACAGGTGTGGTCAATTTCCAGCTTCAACAGCTCCCTACATTAGTTGAGTTCATAGTGTTTAAAATATTCTTGTTGATCAGAATCGACTCATATTAACTTTACCATGTTCAAAACCAGTGCCCTTTCTTTTTAAAGAGAGTGTTTGAGAACTTAATAAATGCGCTCGTGGAAGATGGCATGTAGTGAGATGGATTAATGACACTTTGAAAGTGGTTTTCAAAAATGTCTTTGTTATTTAGTCACAGCAAGAGTGGTTTGCATAACATCAGTTTTAGTGGATTTTCTCATTCAGTTTAATTCAGTTAAATGACAGTTTAATTTCTAATTGCAGTTTTAATTCATCAAAGCAAACATTGTTTTCCTAAAATTAATTTCATCACCCATGTGAATCTACTAGTGCTGTCATGACAAAATACCACTTAATAGAAATTAATTTTCTCACAGTTCTGAGGCCTGGAAGTTCACGAGCAAGTTGCTGGTAGGGCTGGTTTTCCCTGAGGGGAGGTTGTGTGCCAAGCCTCATCTTGCAAATAGTCATACTCCTGCCACTCTGTGCTGGGTGATCCCTCTGTGGTGCACCCCATGCCTCTCTCTGTGTCCTAATCTCTTAAAAGGATCTCAGTCAGTTTGGTTCAGGGCCCACCTTAATGGCCTCATTTTAACTTAATTACTGCCTTAATAGCCTTTTCTCCAAGTACAGTGTAGTCACATTCCAGTACTAAGAGTTAGGGCTTCTATGGTACTGTATGAAGGGAACAAAATTCAACCCACAATACATCCCACCTGTCTATCTGTCTCTCTGTCTATCTATCCTTCCATCCATCTGTAGCTGGCTATATTAGTGCATATCTGTAATCTTGGGAGGTTGAGGCAGGAGGATCTCTGTGAGTTTGAAGCCAGCTTGGGCTAAATAGTGAGTTTAATGGCAGCCTGGGCTGTACAGCAAGACTCTGTCTCAAAAAAATCTATATCTATATATACTCATGTGCATGTGCACGTATGTTCCTAAGTACACACCCATAATTTTCACAAAAGATACACATACTGAGTTAGTGACACATGGAAAGGCATTTGGTATTGATTTAGTTATAGAATAATAGTAGGCCTGGAGGGAATGTCACAATACCCCTTTTAGTTCTTTACTTTCAGAGGAGATGAGTATTTCCACTGTCACAGGAACTATCAGTGAATGTAGTGGGCAGAGGCAGTGTCGTGCAGACCCACTAGCAAGTGCCTGGATGCTGTGACGTTGATGCCAGCTGCAGCTCTCCTCTGGGAGGTGGCTACTTTCATTGTGAAATGTATCTCTCCTACTCACAGGGTACCTAAGATGACATTTTATTATTTTTTTTGACAGTAGGAAGTCCACAATCATTAGTATATTACATATTGTTGTCCTCTAAATAGTTGCCCAGACTACCGGCCCCAGGTCTGCAAAGTCAGTCAAACAACATAAATGTCAGGTTACTTCCCTACTTCAGTAATCATCTCAGCCTGTGCTGTGTCTGGTTGCTCACGATGGGGGGTGCAGGGGAGGTAGAGGCAGCTTCCTTGCTGGTTCTCCTTGGCTGACAGGGCCTCTGCTGGCCCCAGTGGGGCTGCATGGCTTCCTTGCTGCTTCTCTCCAGCTGGCACACCACGGGTGAGGCCTGCCTTGCTTCCTTTTTGTTTCTCCCTATTCAGCAGGGCTGTTGCCCCTGGTTTTCTTGCTTTTACTGAATTTCTGGATTATCTGTCTCCATGAGTTTCAAGTCTCAGTTCAGATCCTTCCTGTGTCCATAGGACCCACCTCTCTCCTTCTCTTCCTCACATTGCTATATTCCACGGTCTGGACACAAAAACTTAGGTTCTTTCTCTGCTACTCACCACGCCACCATTTTCCTGAAAGTCTTGCCTTGGGTTTTATAAAGCTCCTGTCTGAAGTAGCAGAAGGCCGAAGGCCACCACCTGAGGCTGCAGGATCATGTTGACCTGATGATGTCTGCTCAGGTCTTAATGCACAGGTTGCAGCTTCTCCTTTCACCCTGACTGTCAATCTCTGGAGCTCGCCCAGTTAGCTTGGAGGTGCTTCTTCAGCTTCTTGCTGGCAGCCTTTGCTTCTCCTGGTCTGCTTGCTCCTAAGATGACATTTTAGCTATGAAATGATCATTGTTAACAAGAGTTGTTTTTAAAAAAATTTCCTTACTTGACAAAATAAAAGTGTTGTCTACCCAGGTTCCCAAAATCCAGCTGGTCTCCAGAAAACATTCCCAACAACTAGGCCAGTTAGCGAGGTAAAGGTGAGTCCTCTTTGGCATTAGGAAGCCACTAACTTTAAAATGTTATCCCTGACAAGGAGCTAAGAGCTTGAAGTAAATTTAAATTTTTTTTCTTATTTTAAAGTAATACAAGCACATATAACAAAGAAAATATAAAAAAACACTCTTCTATGAAGAAATAAAACAAATTTAATAAAACAATAAGAGAATAACAATGGTTAATACATTGCATATCATGATTTTATAAGAATGGTCAAAATGTTACTCTATGTATAAGTCAAACAAAAAGTCTTTCTCTACAAAGCAAAAACAAATAAAAGGACAAAACTTTCTTTTTAATGAGCAAAAGAAAATAGTAGTAGTAATGAAACAGATTAGTATTTATCTTAGTTTTGAAATGATAGAATGGATAATTTGGGGAGTTATTTGAACTTTTCCCTATTTCTTATTTATTTACTATTTTGTTCTCTCTCTCTCTCTATATATATATAATCATGTAAGAAAAATCTCTCTATATATACATATATATGTCATGTAAGAAAAATCATGCAACATTCAAGCTTGTGTCTGACTTATTTCACTTAACATTATGTTCTCAAATTGCATCCATTAGCCTACGGATTCCTCGTTTATTTTTCTTTAAAGCAAAGTAGAATAAGGAAATGGGCAGAAAAGGAACCTTTCTATATTGTTGGTGGGAATGTAAACTCCAGTAACAGCTATAGAAATTAGAATGGGGTCCTCGAAACATTAAAAAACAGAAATTCCATTTGATCTAGCTATCTCCCTTCTAAGTATCATCCCAAAAGAGTTAAAGCTATCATAATCCAAGGATACATGCATACCCGTATTTATAGCAGCACAATGCATAATAGCTAAATCTTGGAAACAGTCTATGTGTCCATCAACAGATGAATGGATAAAGAAAATGTGGTATTTATACACAATAGGGTTTGGAACAATTTGTAACAGTTCTGAAATGAACTGGGCTAATGACCATGAGGGACAACAGAAGCTGAGACTTATAAAAAGGAGAATTTAAGAAGCAGTCTTGTGTTTTCAGCACAGATATTTCCAACTTTTCTTGACTGTCCCCATTGGAGAAGTGTGTTCCTCCAAGGCTGAATGGATCTCCAGAACATTTTCATTATCTCGAACTGAAACTTTGTATGCAGTATACGATAAATTCCCTTTGCCTCATTAACCTCAACCTCTCATCCCACTGTTTTACTTTCTACCTCTAAGAATTTGACTATTCCAAGTACCTCATATAAGTGGAACAATGTAATATTTGCCCCTTTGTGTCTGGCTTATGTCACTTAACATAATATTTTCGAAGTTCATCCATGTTACAGGATTTCAGTCTTTCCCAAGGATTAACAGTGTTCGACTAGATTTGTACACTGCATGTCATTTATCCATTTATTCTAAGTGGACACTTGGGTTGTTTCTACTTTTGGCTGTTGCAAATAATGCTGCTATTATATGAGTGTACAAGTATCTTTTTGAGTCCCTGCTTTTGGTTCTTTCGGGTCCATTTTCAGAAGTGGAGTTGCTGGGTCACATAGTAATTCTGTATTTAAGTTGAGGTCCCCTTGACTGTCTTCCGTGAAGTTGTTACAACATGAAGCTCAAGGTTCATTTATCCACATCTTTGCTAGCACTTGTTTTTGTTTTTGTTTTCTGATTTTTGAAAATAGCCCTCCTGATGGGTTAGAAGTGCTATCTATTCATGAAGCATTGCTTTATGCTGCTGGTTTTTCGACTAGTCATTTTAAACATACTTTTACTGAAGGCTCAGGAATAAAGCAAAAATAAACTGTCATGGAAACCTGGCAAGCCTGACTGTCGTGGAGTTTTTGGCTTGGAATTCTACTTGTGTGCTCAACAGGCCTAGAATTTTAAAGAACAGATAAAGAAAACAAGGAAACAGGCAGGAGTTAAGCTATGATTTTTCTGTGATAGAGGCCCCAGCTGTGTGGTGGTTACAAGATACTGGTATTCAGATATGAGACGAGTAGTATAGTGACACATGCAGTAGGTAGAGGAGTAGGTGTTTCCTGACTCCCTTGTCCTGATTCCACATTCACCAGCTAACTGACTCTAAATTTTGTTCTCATACCATGTGAAACGTGTCCTATTGCTTGGCTATTGTATTTCTTATTGTAATTCAACAAATGGATGCTCTAGTTATGTCATTCTCTGTGCTTGGGCAATGTGACTCAATCTGTAAAAATTTTCTCACACCTGGAAAACTAAAACTCCAGCTCCCTGGACCAGCAGGCCAAGGTACACAGTGACTCCTCACCTGGCTGGGGACAGTGTGTCTGCAACCCCCGTGAGCATCTCAGCTCGTGCCTTATCCTCAGAACACCTCCCCACCAGGAGGCTTTATAATGCTTTCAGGGGTTTTATCCGTTTATGGGCATGGCATTCATCTTGATGCCCAACTGAAGGTCACTATCAGAATGGAAACTGCTGTTCCTCTCAGGTTCAGGCTTGAGAGGGAGAAGTAGAAGAAGATAATTTGGTGATTTATTAATTGCATATCTGCTATGACCCAAGCCTTGTACAGTGACTTAGTCTGTTCATGCTACTAAAATAAAGTATCTCAGACTGATAATTTATGGCTCACAATTCTAGAATCTAGGAAACCCAAGGTCAAGGCACCAGCAGACTCAGTGTCTGGTTATGGATATCTGCTTCATAGATGGCGCCTTGTTGTAGTGTCTCTACATGGTGGACAGAGACAAAAGAGTTCACTTGAGCTTCCTTTGTAAGGGCACTAATCACATACATGAAGTTTGCACTCTCATGACGTAATCACCTTCTAAAGAGCCCAATCTCAATATAATCACATGGGGGTATCAAGTTCCAACACAGTGGTATGTCGCTTCCTGAACTTAGTTCATTCCATGATTCTGAGGGAAGACGGCCATGTTTGTGTTTGTGCTGGGAAGATGGCTGTGGTCATGTTTGTCACCCAATGCATAGTTCATGAACAGAAGCAAAATTTTGCCTTTCTGTTTTTGAAATGAATTGTTCCTGAAAAGAAGCATTTGTGAACTGAAGTACCAGTGTATATAAATTTTGGGGGACATCAACACTGAAACTATAACATGTAGTTGCTGGGAATCCATCAAGGAACAAAGAGAGGATGTCTCTGCCTAAATGGTGCTTACTGAAAAACAGGCCAAAGGAAAAGCAAAGGGCATGGGAGAAGTGGGTAATTCAGTCCTCTCCTAGCCTTTAATATGATGTATAGAAAGATCTGTTACCATCTCCAAAACTCAGGGACAGTTATCGTGTCCCAATACCTAAGAATTCAGGTGATTAACATTTTCTGCATTGAACATTGAAATACTAAAGAGCCAGGCAACTCTAGTTTGAAAAAGGAATTCATTTATGAGGTCCAAATGGCTTGTCCTGTTTAAGCCACTAGTGGATGGAAGAAGGATGTCCACTTTGCAGTCAGATGAAGACTCCAAAGTCCTCAAACTTGACTAATTAGAGTCAGTTAACTGAACTCATTAGAGCCAATATCCTCTCATTAGAGGTGAGAAAAATCTATACCCGTGAAAGAAGTTGCTAACTTAAAATAGATTCACAGAAGTGTGGTAAACTAAATTTGTCCTGGGGCATCTCCACATTTGAGTCCTTATGAAATGAATTGCAATCTAACTTAATATGTGAACCAATGGAGAGCCTGATTCAGGAATCTACTACTGAAACAACTGAGGCTCGGTCAGTCATGGCAGCTGAGCGTCAATTCAGTCATTTGCAGGCAGCCAGCTGATTCAAATGAGACTAAATACTGACCTGTCATGCACTAAGCTGTCTCAGTACCTCACTTCTGCTTTCTTTTTTTTCAATTTTTATTTTTTGCTAGTACATATTTGCAGTGTATAATGATTACTTTCATCACGGGGACTTGGTACATGTATATAACATGTCCTAATTTTTTTTGTCCCCTTCTCTCATTCCTCCCCTTTCCATTTCTTGATCCCCTTCCTTTTTACAAAAGTTCTATCTTCCTATTTCCTATTATCTTTTATTTTCCTCTTTATTTATATTTTGG
Organism: Cuniculus paca; assembly: GCA_004365215.1. NCBI lineage: Eukaryota > Metazoa > Chordata > Mammalia > Rodentia > Cuniculidae > Cuniculus > Cuniculus paca. Next base: position 12,745 of record RJWT010012581.1, read on the forward strand.
GTTTCTGATATAAGAGAAGCCATGTGGTATTTATTTATTTGTCTTTTTGAGAGAGGATCTCACTGTGCTGTTTGGGCTTCCCTTGGGCTCACTTTGTAGCCCAGGCTGGTCTCGAACTAGCAATGATTCTTGTGCCTCAGCCTCCCGAGTGCTTGGATTACAGGCATGTGCCACCATGCCTGGCTTATGATGTGCTATTTAAGCTTGTGTGTCTGATTTATTTCACCTAATTTTATCGTCTCTTTGGGGCCTCACTTCTGCTTTCTGTCCATACAGGCTGCCTAGCCCCGCTGCAGGCTGGAGTGCTTAGAACCTGCCCTGGCTCTGAGAGCTGTCACAAGTCATGCTTAGCTCAGTTAAAGTTCTGTTAAGTGTAACTTATCTGGAATCTATAATGGTGAGCATGTGAACTGGGGACAGAGACCCATCACATAATGTAAGTGCTGCCCTGAGAGGGGACTATGTGGGCTCTCACTCGGGAGGTCACTGAAGAAGGTCATGATTCCTTGCTGGCATGTGTTGCCTTAGGGAGATGCTGGTCCTGGTATAAGTAGGAGCCAGACTCATAACTTTGTAGTCTTGTGTTCTCTGTGTGCACCTGCCTACTTAAACCCTAGTAAGCTGCGTGCACAGGCAGTTTTGACTCATGTACCTGGTCAGGTCAGGCCTCTGTGAAATGAAGGAATTAAGCTGCTGAAGTTGTGATTCTAAAGTTTTGTCGCTAGGCTGGGAGCTACCGAAGTATAGCTTGGCAAGACTTGGGTTTCTCATATGTCTTTGCTGGAAAGGATAGAAAGGCGGTAAGTCAAGAGGTAACTTCTCTGTGTTGTGCTAGGGACAGTTCCTGAAAGGAGGAGGAAGAAAGAAAGAAAAGCAGGTAAATAAAGAGAGAGGACTTTAAAGTTCAGGCCGGAACTGAGGTTGGTGGTCCTGGTGGTAAGCCTACTTTGAGGGAGGGAGGGAGGGAGAGAGAGAGAGAGACAGAGAGAGACAGAGACAGAGACAGAGACAGAGAGAGACAGAGTCATTGCAGTCAAAAACTTTGATCTCAAGTCTGTATGGGCCATTATGTCTTCCTCTATACAAGCTGGTCACCGTGGGTCTGTGGATCAGTTGCATTGGCAGGAACTTCTCAGAATGCCTTTCTCGCTGCACCACTGTGTGTGTGTGTGTGTGTGTGTGTGTGTGTGAGTGCGTGTCCACATATGTGAATACATGCTCATTCCTCAATATTTCTGGCTACCTCTTGGGCCTCTCTTTAATGTGTTAATCCCATGGCTGAGTTGGTAATCACTGGAAAAGCTTCTCTGCTGGAGCGCATCCCTAACCCAGAAATGAAGGTTGTCCCACTCCACTGTAACAGCCTCAGTGGTGAGAAGATCATCTTAGCAATGACGTGATGAAGAGCCTTTGTTCACGCCACATCTTTATTCATGTCCACATCTGTGTACATCAGGGCAATGGAGAAATGCTTGCTTTTGTGTATAAGGTGGGAGAGCGCGCAGGAGTGGTATGAGAACCTGGGTCGGAGGAAGAAACGTGTTGGAATCTGGGTGGGATAAAGGGTGATGGTTTAGGGAAAGATCTTGGTCGTGGGTCTGCTAATCAACCTTCCGCTGCTGGGGTTTGCAGCCCCCAAAACCTCCCTCAGTAGGTTGGCATGGCTCAAGCTACCCTGTGCACATGTAGGAAAGGTAACTTCCCTTCCAGGTGTTGCTTTCAGATGTAATTGTAAATTTTATTACTGCTTTTTGTTAGCATCAGTAGTTGCGGCTGCTCAAAAAAGCAATTTCTCTTGGCTGCTGCTGCTCCAGGAAGCTTATTTATGATATGATTCCTGCCAAAGAAGTTATTTAATGACTCTAATATAGAAAAATCTGACATTGAGGACATCTTGGTGGGGGTGCCTGCCATGCTTAGGAGCAGCAGGACCCAGAGGGCAGCTCCCTGCAGAGCCCTGCTATTTCCTGTTTGTTGAGCAGCTGCCAGCCTTCAGCACCCTGTTGAGTGAGCCTTGATGTCAGACCGCCCTCACTGCTCCTCAGCCAGAGCTGCCAGATGCACTTTCCTGCGGTGAGCATATCAGACTCTGGAGGATGCTCCCCAGACATGCTGGCAGTTTCTATCTAGTTTATGTTTCAGCAAAGCTCAGAGAGGCAGCCCTTGGTATCAGTAATGGTCATGATACAAAATACTGCCTCACCGCAGCCTTCTATTTGTTGTTTGTCGTTGGGCATCTGATGCCTTCGCTGACTAACTTGAGACTTCAATGAAAAAATATTGCTTTGTGGACTTTTTCAAGGACACTAGCTGCCTGTTATAAAAGAGAGGCCAGAAGTTCTGTCCTCCAAACCTACCTTTGGGATTTAAGAACTGGAAAGAAACAGCCAATAAAAAACAAAAGCCCTTCCTTTTATCTGAAGGCTACCAAGACTGCAGCTGCGTGGGGAGAGGAGAGTCAGTACTCTATTCTGCATTTCTCCAGGACCTCGGGGGACTCTAATATTTACTCTTTCTGTCTCCATTTATTTGCCAGAACTTCGCTCATCTCTCAACGTGGCTGTACAGTTTCAGAACCTTGGCACATGGAATTTTCAACCCTTTTTGTAGTGCAATTTGATAATATATCCTGAACTGGCTTATTTAGATGAAAGAGAATACTATGCAGAAGAGAATAAGGAGAAATGAAGAAGTACTCTCTGTGTGGAAGGAAGGTGGTCAGTGTTGCCGCACAGCTGACTCTGATACAAACATACATTATTTGCCAGTCCCTAACTGGCCCTTTGAGAGTAGTGTTGCTGCTGCTTTCTGATGTGGGAGAACAGCAGGAAGATCTGCAGGTCCTGTGAACCTTGGTAGCCACAGGGGTGGAGGTCACTGCTGTATGTGAATGCGTGGAATAGGGAAAGCAGCTTTGGTGTCTGAGGTGTGCTATTTGTAGGGAGGATAGAAAATACTCCCTGTCTTGATTATCTTTGTTTATGTATGTTTCACTGTTTTTTTTTCTACACAAAGCCTAGTGCCTCCTTTTGTGCTGCTTATTTCATTGGTTTTAATATTAATTTCCAATACAAATGACATGATCACGCTAGACTTTATCCTAGTGTCCTTTGAAAAAGGATTATCAATTCAGACTTTATCTTATTTTCTGTTCAAGTAGAATTCATCAGTTCACAAATATGGTAGAGCTCCATGAATTCCAGATTGTAAATGTTGATCTTATGGCGTTTAAACACTCTGGACCAATTAATTTTCATTATAATTTTATTCACATAGATCAAAAAAATTTGATAGGAATTAGTCAACTGGGGACTTGGTACCAAGTGTCTGGCTGAACAAGCCTAGGCTTTTCTGTCCCAGTTCAGTGTGTCTTAGCTAATCATAGCAGTGCTGGCTACTGTTTATTCATCATAGCCTGAGTCTTTTCATGCCACAGTGCATTTAGTTTTTTGCAGCATCTCCATTAAGGAGACATTGTCATCTTTATTTTCCTAGTGGGAAAACTAAATCTCAGTTATTTTAATGAGGTTTAAAAAATTTTTTTAATTAAATTAAAAAAATTTTAATGGGTATATAGCAGAGGTTAGCAAACTTTGTTTGTAAAAGACCAGAAAGTATTTTATGTTTTTTGGGCCATCCTATCTTTGTTACAGTTACTCATCTTTGCTATTGTAATGTTAAAAAAGCCATAGAAAGTACAATGACAAATGGGTGGTTCTGTTGCAATGAAGCCTTTCTTATGGACACTGAAAATTGAATTTCATATAATTTTCAATGTCACAAGTTACTATCCTTTTTTATTCAGTACTGGGGATCAAACTCAGAGCCTTTACCAGGCCTTTTAAAATTTATTTTGAGGCAGAGACTTGCTAAGTCACTGAATTGCCCGGGCAGGACTTGAATTTACCATCCTCCGGCCTCAGCCTTCTAGAGTGCTAGGATTACAGGTGTGCACCACCACACTCAGCTTTTTCATGTGGTTAGAAACATAAACATTCTTCTCTTGCAGGTTATACATAAACACGGGAATGATAGCTAATTGTGGTGTCAGCTTGAATAAGAAACATGATTTCTTTTTCTTTTTTTTTGTTTTTGTTTTTGTTTTTGTTTCATGGTTTCTTTTTCTATGGATTAGTTTAACACAGTTATAGACTGTGGATGATTGACTGACTGAAGAGGGAAGACCCACCCTGGGTTAACTAATAGTCTTGTAGTTGGAATGGAATAAAAAACAAAAGAAGAAGGCAATCTCCCTTCTACTTCTTTGGAAGATCTCTAGTCTTTGCCATTGCCTTTGGACATCCATCTTCAGGCTTCCAATGCAGACCCTTCAACTAATGTACTTGCATGACACTCTGCAGTGAACTGCAGGCCTTTGACTTTTGGCTGAATCCTACCGCTCTCCAGCACGCAGACAACCCTTTTATATTCTTCTATACCTGACTCTGCAGGTGGTCTTTGTAAGCCTACCTTATAAATCCTTTATATATCATATATATTATATGAATATATGAATATATAATATAGTATATATTAATATTGTATATTGATATACTATATATGGCACATATACAAAAGATTTACATAGATAATATGTATATGATATGTAAAGAATTATATATATGCATATATATATATATATATATATACATATGTATTCTGTTCCTCTAGTGGATCCTAATTGATACAATGGGCAATGATCTGGGTTTGCCAACCTCTGACCTAGAAGATAAGAGTATGCAGGGAAAGGAGGGATTAGTATGGGGTTGGCAGGAAGAATATTCATGCAAGAAGGAAAAGCCTGTATGCAGAGAACAAGAAGTATTTGAGGAACTGTGGAAAGTATATGAAGCAGAATGACTGAAGGAAGAGGAGAAAGCGGACATTTTAGGGATTTTGGACTTTGTCCTTAGAGCAATGGGAAACAACTAAAAACTTTAAGCAAAGGAATGATGAATGCTCTGTCTTTTAAAAAGTGTGGGCCAAAGAGTGGAGAGTAAATCCAGAGGTGAGTAAGAATGGAACCAGATCTTGAACCATCTTTTCTTCTCTGTTTCCCTTTCCCCCATTTTAGACAAGATCTGTCCTAAAAAGTTGATTCCTAACTTCTTCTCCATCAAAAGAAAACCCAGTACCCCCACATAAACATATTTAATTCTTGGAATGTCTCTGCAATGCTTAAATGACTTATGCAGAAATCTGAAGGACCAAGAAGCCCTTTCCCCTTGTTCTTGATCTCCTGAATCAAGACTATTTCCTGATGTATTTCATGCTGTTTAGATGGGTCAGACCTACTCAATCTTTAATCCTGGAGAGAAGCAATAGAAGGCCTTCTATGTAGAAAATGTGGTAGGAGACCAGGAAAGGAATAGGAATGCATATTCAAGTTACTCAGCAACTTTTATGCAGGTGCAAGACACTTTTGTCAAAGTGTCCACAAAACTGTTCAGTGGGAGATGGATGTAACTCCACGTCTACTTCTAAAAACAAAAGCTTTATGTGAAATCTTGAATTTATGGGAAGGGATGGGTGGAGGGAGGGAGAGAAAGTCGGTACTTGCCTGCTCTTTCACTGATTGCTTTCCCTCATTCTTCAGCTGCCTGAGACTTAAGTCCTCTTTAGCTTTGGTGACACCATCACTGGAATGTATATTTGATGGTTAATTTTTCTATACCAACATACTTACTTCCCTATTTCTAATCATTTAATAACATACATTCTGACTCTTCTCTTCTTTTTTATTTCCCTGGGAAAATACAATCAATAAAGACTCATTGATACAAAAAAAAAAAGTAGAAGCAGATAGGAGACCCAAGAAGTGGTCCAGGTGAGGATGGTGCCATTCATACAATAATATTCTCAAGTAGTCATGGTTAGTTTTGCAGATCGAGAAAATGGAGTGGAAATTGTAGCCTAAAGACACAGCAAATGGAAGCAGAGCAAAGATGAAGGCCCTGGCCTTCTGACTTCAATATAGTGTCTTGTTCTTTTATGGCTTGGAGTTCTTAATACTCTCCTTTGGAGATTAACTATCTCACTCTATTTATTTCTGAACTATGCCCCTGGACACTCCTTGGCTTTTGTCACAGTTCTTTTCCGCTAGGGGAGATGCTCATAAATGAGGATAGTGTTTCTGAAGTTTGCATTGTTAATTTTCATTTCCTGAGGAAATTTATTTTATCATTGAGCTTCATGTTCAAATAATTAAAAGGCCAAAGATGATACTGTGATAGTGATTTTACCTTATTCCTGTGCAGGTGCTACAAAGGTGGCTGAATGCTTACTTAAAGGTCACCTTTCCCTATATTGTGTGTCTTTTCCAAATCAAAATTGGCATATTCTTTTCTGCCTTTGGAGGAATGATTTGCATGACTGGGCCTCAGAGTCACACGCTGGTTTCTGACACTGGCAGGCATCTCTGGATCTGAGTACCCACCTTTTGAACAATATGTACTGAGGGGTTGGAGTCTCTTTCCATGGGGCTCAACTCTGGTGACAGGGAAGAAAGGGTGAGGGGAAAGAGACTCATAATTGGAGAAGAAGGATGGTGATGATTTTGTCTTAGCTATCCTGGGAGTTTTGCCCTACACGTAGTTGTGGATGACTCTGACCCACAGTGACATAGGAGAAGAACACTTCAGAAAGCTCTTGCAGGGAGAATGCAGTGGTGGTGACTGCTTGGCAAATCTTAGTTTTAACTGGTGTTTCACTTAAATTTCCCCTTATATTGCTGCTATTTGTCTACTCGTCCAATTCCTCATTGTAAAGGAAGGTCTGTGGGGCCCTAGTCTGTGTTCCACGTGTCTCTGCCCACCCCACAGAGAGCAGTCTTGCATGCAATAGCAAACAGTAATTGTACACAGGTTGTGTTCACTTGTATCTTGGAATCCCAGCTTCCCAGTGTCTTGTCTTCCAAAGAAGTCAGAATTTTGTAGTTCAAAATATTCACTACTAATAAAAGTTATACTTGGGAAATCCTGAACATATGACAAACTTGAGGAGTAAGCAGTGGACATAAGGGGTCCTTTTACTGAGGATCATGTTCCATTATGCAGCTTTGGCTATCCACATCTCTTTGCTTTGCACCATTTTGTTATACTTAAGCTGCATGTCTTGAGTAATACATAGTAGATATGTTCTGAGTTAGTTCATTGTTTACATTGATTTTACTTATTTTCTGTAGGTGATTTATATACTCACACAGGTGTGTGTGTATGGCTAAAATTGTACTCTCAGACATGTCGACACACTTTATCCTTCCTTCTATTTTTTCTGTCATTAATTATTGAACATTGGTTACATGCCATGCATTGAGGAAAATTCACAAAAAAGATGTAGTATCTGATTTCAAATATATTGCAGACTAGTGAAGGGGTAAAAGATAATGGCCACATGGCATAAGGTGTTGGCAGGTGCTGAGAACCTTTGCCTAACCCAGGAGGTAGGGAGCTCCTTGAGGCTTTTGTTCCTGAATTTCTGAATGTCAAGAATGATTAGAGTAACTGCAGTTGTCAATGAATTAACAGGTTTTGCACTTGCCTTTCTCAATTTTGCAGGGTGGAGATGTCTACCCAGAGGGTAATTGCTAACAGAACCTTCCAGCAATTTCTTTCTAATTCGGATTACACCTGGGAATATGAGTATTATGAGATTGGACCAGTTTCCTTCGAAGGACTGAAGGCTCATAAATGTAAGTCTTACACAGTTCCCCACTGTAATTACTTCAGTGATTATTTCCCTTGAACCATTCATCTTCTTATTGAACTCTGTCTTTTATCTCTAAAACCTCACAAAACACCCCTTCCGTACATAGACTAATTGCTCAGAGATGGTATTACGTGGGGGTCCTGGTGATTCTGACTGATGAAAAACTTAAAAGATTTCTTTAGTGAGAGAATGTGAATCAGTATCAATCTCAGACAGTGGGTTTTTCTTTTTAGCATTAACGATCCCAGCTCCCCCAAAATATGAATGTTTGAACTACCAAAAATATGTACAAAAAAGCCAGGCGTGGTGGCCCACGCTTGTAATCCCAGCACTCGGGAGGCTGAGACAGGTGGATCGTTGTGAGTTCGAGACCAGCCTGGGCTACAAAGTGAGCTCAAGGCCAGCCTGAACGGCATAGTGAGACCCTGTCTCAAAAAACAGGGCTGGGGATCTAGCTCAGCGGTCTAAGCGCCTGCCCAGCAAGCACAAGGTCGTGAGTTCAATCCCCGGTGCCGCAAAAAAAAAAAAAAAAAAAATGTACAAAAATAGATTCCAGAATTATTATTTGAAGTATCTTTTGTAATGCAGTCAATAGCATCATTTAAATCTAGTTGGTTTTCTGGAGCTGTGGAGAGCAGTCTGTATGTATTCATAGTAACAGACAAGAATAGCCGCTTGCCGTTCTTTATTCCATGTAATAGACATTAATTCTGTTTCATGTTATTGAGGTAACTAGTGATTCAGCATAGAACAAAGAATGTAGTTCTGTGAAATATTACTATTCAACTCTTATCATAACCTGATGCTGCTCACACAAAATATCCTTGTTTCGTTAAGAGAAAGGCAGGAATCGTTGGCCATGGTTTTGCCTGTCCCATAAACATTCCTGAGATGTTTTGTTGTTTTATACTGAGTGTCTACAGCACTGCACAAATTTTAGGTTATAATTGTCCAGACAGATGGGGCACATTGGGAAGTAGAAAAGGGATTAGAATCAGAGATATAAATGTAGAAGAAGAAGTGCCTTTGTTCTTTTAGTTATTTCTTGTTAGTTTCTACTCTACTCTGTCTTGGCATTCATGATTCCTTGTACCTATTTGTTGCTCCCATTTGTTTAAGGTGGTGCTTTCTATTTTTGTTCCTTAAGCAAAAGCCCTTAACTAAGTCATATATCCTTTACCCCTAAAGTATTAGCTAAATGGTTTCATTCATCTTTTATTAATGCTTTCTTAGTACTTAAGTGAAGAAAAAGTACACAAAACCATTAGAATATACTGTCGCTGATGGAAGGTTCTTGTGGTCTGTGTATGAACTCATCCTAAATTCACTTATTTAATTCATTCTTTTCCTGGGATAACCTTTAGGTAAGGATGCTTGCTTATTATAGATTATAGTAAAAATCAAAATGACGAGGCAGATTGTCATTCATTTCCCTGTAATGTGACCTTTTGCATTAACTTTATGTTTTTGGTCTGTTTGATCCTGTGTCTTTTCCTTATATTAAGGGCATAAAAGGCAGGTCTGCTGTTATAATTTTGGTTGGTTAGTGCATCTTCAGAAACAATTGGGGAAAACATTGTGTGAGGATATTATATTCTAGAGATGATTATAACTTTTTAAAAAGTTGTGTAAAATGTAGACAGTGCTGTGATACATTATGGACTGACTTTAACAACTATACCACTGGTGAGGATTGCTTTGGTTTTGACATTCCCATCGTGAAAATACAAAAATGTCCAAGATAGTACTCTCTGTTTCAATGTCGCAGAACTGATATAAGTAGATGTTCTTAGGGTCAAGAACCTGACAATATCAGACATAGAGAAGAACAAAAAATAAACCCCTCCAGATACACAGGAAAGTGAAAAAATTAAATCCCCTATTATAATGT
>RJWT010012582.1:0-22348 GCA_004365215.1 Cuniculus paca
ATGTTGTTATTTCTCCAATCCATTACTAAAGACCAGTACTTGGAGTATGGAAGTATTCACTGTCTGTAAAGCAATATAGTAAAGCACCCCTGGAAACTTTTTTTGTGCTGTGGACTTAAAAGTGTAACTGTATACTGATTCAGAATCCTCAATCTGAGGTCTGAAGCCATCAATGGGCTTTGCCAAAATTGAAATTGTAGACAAAAGATTTGTAGTCCATTTTTGTGGGGGGGAAAATGGCGAGCCCCTGATGGCTCAACCAATCCTGAAAGTCACAGCTTTTGATCTTCTTTCCCATTTAAAGCAGTTTGCGAACATTCCAGCCAGTTACCTTCCCTACCAACCCATGTTCAGCACAGATTTCCTTCCATTTTAGAACTTTCAATTTCTAATGTTTCCATTTTTTCCACGTTTATTTTTTAATTTTTGAGATGGGCTCTTGCTATGTTGCCTCAAACTCCCAGACCCAAGCGGTCCCCTTGCTTCTGCCTTCTAAGCAGCTGGTGCTAGAGGCCTGTGCCACTGAGCTCGGCCAGAAATAATACCCCAACATTTTAAAGCAGATTTTATACTTTTGTGACTAAATCTTCCAGAATTAAACACGGCTATGTTGTGTTGCCACAGCATGAGTGCAATTCTCAAAGGAGTACGTGAAAATACACTTAAAACAAAAACTACAGTAAATATCACTTAATCTCTCCTAATGATTTAGAAAATGCTCCAGTATTTCATCATGTCTCCCAGTTATCATTGAGAAAAAAAAAAAAAAAGCAACATGGGGTATGAGAAGCTTACAAGGAAGTTTAGGACCATGAAAGTTACAATCTAAAGAGCTGTCCGAAGAGGAAAAATATCAATGTTTGGCACAGAGCAAAGACACTTGGCATGATGTTTGTTTCTCCTACAATGCCTACAGCATTACAGTAATTTTTTATTTAAAAAGGTGCTGAGAATAAAATGATAGCTATAACAGAATGCCGCATGACTGAATAAATAATACTGTGCTGTAATTGCATATTCCATCTGCTTTCCCATGAGGAAGTCACAGCCACAAGCTTGTTGTGAAATTATAATTTCACGCTCTGTACAAAGTAAACGATGAACCAAAATTATTTACTAAAGGAATGAATGAAAGGAGAAGCATTTTGGCTAAGTTTTGCATGTTAAGCTAAATCGTTTTGAGAGGCCAGAGACTTACAGAGATATATTTATTTATTTTGGTTAAGGAAACAAGACTATTTAGAATAGTGCTGTCTAACAGAACTTCAGTGATAGAAATGTTCCAATTCTGAGCTGACCAACATGGCATTCACAGGCCACACATGGCTCTTTAGCTCTTAAAACGCAACAAATACAACTGAAGAGTTGAATTTTTTAATCTTGTTTTTAATTAATTTTGTCGTTATAAATTTAAATAATCACATGTGACTCATGGCTACTGTGTTCAATCATGGCTACTGTGTTCAACCATCAAGTCTAAAAGAGCAGAAGATAACAAAGTTCAACTTGGTGGAAACAGACCAGGAGAACTGAGTGTTATGGCGGCAACAAATAAATGCTGTTTTGCTATCTGTCGGAAGGTGTTTACCACATCAGTGGTCTTAAATCATGGGTATTCATTTGCACAGGAAAGCGAGTTAAACAGCAGGAAGTAGATTACTTAGACATCAGTAAAACTGCTAAAATGTCTAAGTTAAAATAAGTTTTAGTTTACATCCTGAATAAGAGTGGCAAACTTACAACAAAGTGATCAAACTGATGATGATTCATATAGTTTTATATGTATATATTATTTATGAATTGATAGTTTTTAATTCATGGTATTTTTGTTCATCTGTGGTGAGGGAGAATGATAGGAAAATAAATCACCCTGATACCTTATTTGTCAAAAAAAAAATGACAGTGTTGTCAGTCTATGACAAATGATTAAAGGTTAAATTCTGAGATGGATGAAGGAGGTCCGGGAGAAACGTACCCCAGGAGACATCTGTCTCTTGCAAGGAAATGGATTTGGGCCCAGGTGAGGGAGCATGTTCTTCTACTTTCTATTGCTCTGAATCAGTCGTTGCCATACCTCACTCCTCATGTGTATTTGTCTCCGGAGACAAAGTGCTGATCCATTAACAAAAATATTCTGCTAACTTGATACTTAATCATTGAGATTTCAAGGCCAGGCCACAGCCTCTTGAGCATTTAGGTATTGTGAATTTATTCACTGAAGCTCAATCACCTCAGAAATATGAATACAATTTCCATGCTTGCAAAATTCAAAAGCCTGAGCCTGAATCATGGTGACCACACAGCAGGCCTCTGAAACTTGAGCGACCAGCTAGCCGGTCTCTCACAGCTGACATGCCTGCCTCCTTGTACAGTTCATACAAACTAGCTCAGTTCTGCAATGACGAGCAGCACCCTCAACTACATCCTTAATTTCAGCAACATTTGCTAAGTTCTCACCTAGCGCTACACACTATTCTAAGCATCTCATTCTTACCTAACCTGACTTCACCACTGTGAGTGGATGTTGTTGTGAAATAGGTTATTATTCTATCTTCATTGTGCCATGCAGAAGTTAGGAAAGTTTTCCAAGACTGTAGACCCACATAAGTGGGTAGTGGAATAAAGATTCAAACTCAAGCATTATAATTCCTGAGCCTATATTCTTAATCACTTGAGTATCTTGCCTTAGACTAAATAGTAATGCCTAACGGACTAATTTCTGTTAGGAATTCTTTTAGGCAATAATTTCCCATTTCTTATTAAAGCATCACAACTTGTCAGCTGGACATGGAGATGTTTTAGGAAGGCAACCGGCAGTTGTACTGGTCATTAAAGCCACATCTTTTCTATACTTGGCACCTCCTTAGCTAGCATCTCTTTCATGAGAAGAGTAAACTGTATGTTATGACCTATGTGACTATTAAGACAGGCAAAGGGTGCGTCTTGTTTCAGTCATATCACCAAACACTCCTGCTGTCTCTAGTATCCAGTTTAATCCATAGACAAAAGCTGATAAAAATTAAAATCAGTGGAAACAAAGTCTCTAGAAAATAGATGGTGAGCAAATTGCCATTAACCAACTAAGAGAAGTCTACTGTTTTAAGTGGTTATAGGTCCCTTATTTAAATTCAGTTTTCATTTACAATTTGTAGAGCAAACCTTTTATAGATTAAAGGAGTAGACCCTGAAATAAGTTCTAAGTTAGGATACTGTAAGTTCCAGTACACTGTTTCAATATATTAAAATTTATAAAGTCGAAAAAGGGGTCCGATATTTTAATACTATTCTATCAGTTTTATTAATAGAAGGTCAGAGTAAAGAAAGGATGGGAGGCCCTTGGGAAAGGTGATAAATAGTAAGGAGTCACTAACAATTGTTATATGTATCTTTGGCTCCCACCATGCTGTGTGCCCTGGGGAAGTAGGATCTGTTTTGTTAATCCTAAAATTGCTTTTCTTAAGCCCTCAATTGTGTTCCTGAAGATTGAAATACAGAAAACAATACCAGCAAGGTGCCATAACATTATAGAAAATGTATTAGACAAATTTATCTGTTGTCTATTAGTCCCTTAATTCTAATTGCAATCAGAATGTGTTTGTTTCCAAGTACTGTGCTCATGAGTTCACTTTTTGCTCAGAAGGCACTGACAATGCCATTTGGTAGGAAAAAAGTAGGGTGATGTTAGCCTGGGAGGCATTGAACAAATAAAAAGATCTGCCACGTATTCAAAGTATGTGCAAAAGAAATCACTACAATGATGAAAACACATCATAAAACCACAATGACTACTTCTGAGAGGTCTTGGGAACTTGGGCAAACAGGCCCTTCAATAGCTTTCATTCTAACTGTATAGACATATAGTGCCTATGTAGTTGTGTAGGGAATGAGTGGGAGGGGGGAAGGAGAGAGAGACAGAGGGAGAGAGAGAGAGAGAAGATGACAGAGTTCAGGGAATTTCCATGACAATAGATTTTATTTACTAAATGCTACCTATGTGGTAGGCACTAAGAACTTCAAGTAATTTATTTTGGCTTCATCCAGACAATAATCCAAATGAGTTGCAGAGTACAATTCCCACCTAAGAAATAGAGAAAAACTGAATTAACTTAGCCAAATTTGGCAAGCCAGCCAAAATAACATGTTTCAGGAGAGGCTGAGCTGGGACAAAGCCTTAACCACAATGCTCCATTTGGGAGAGGAAATACCTGCTCCAAGTCCAAGTTGCTATAAACTTCACAATTCTGTGAGTCTGCACACTATCTCATTGCTTTTCTATTCATATTTTATCTGAAGGAAGTCACATTGAAGTCCGTTTTGAAATAAACTTCTAAACTGAAAATTGCCATTTCCTGTTCTTAATATAATCTTTCTTTTTTATTAAAAAGCACACATAAAACCATGCTTTTTAAAGAGAGAGGATTTACTGCAGCTCGTCTCTCTCTCCTAAATAAAAAGGTAAAATTAATGAAACAGGTAATCCTCCAAACTTCGGATGATATTAGACTCTCCAACAGCACAGGTGGTACTTGTGCAATTGTAAAAGCTGAATGCTGTGTGTACATTCCTGATCCTCCTGCTAATAACTCAATAGCTGTTCAAGATTAGATGACAAATTAATGACACGTCACATACTAAAATTCCCTGGAACCTATCCTTTTCCTCCTTTTGAGAAGCAATTACTAGCTCCTCTTGGTGGAATTCTTCGTTAACTACACTCATAATTATTCTGTTGGTTTTATTATTTGGGCCATGCATACTTAATTGTCTCTTTGGCTTTGTCTCCTCCAGACTTAGAGCTGTATGCCCACCCAAGATGAAACTAGTGTCTATCGAGGGCCTTTAGATACAGACTCTGTAAAACATTTCTGCCCATGAGCAACTATGACCCCTTTCAACCTAAAGAAGCCAGATCTGTCATCGCCCATTTCTCCCTCACAGCAGTTTGGGATACTTCTTCAGGAATGTTACAAGCAGCTTAGTTAGTTAAAAATATTAGCTGGGCGTGGTGGCTCATGCCTGTAATCCCAGCACTCGGGAGGCTGAGACAGGCGAATCCTTGTGAATTCGAGACCAGCCTGGGCTACAAAGTGAGCTCAAGGCCAGCCTGAACGTCACAGTGAGACCCTGTCTCAAAAACAGCAGGGCTGGGGATCTAGCTCAGCGGTCTAAGCGCCTGCCCGCCAAGCACAAGGTCGTGAGTTCAATCCCTGGTGCCTCAAAAAAAAAAAATATATATATATATATATAGGCAGTGAGATAGGGCCAGGCCCTGGAGAAAGCCAACACAGAGGACCAAATGTCTTGTGACCTTGGAGGAGACAGACACCTCGGGCTGTAAGCCAGATCTCAAGACAAAAGGCAAAACAAATACAACCACACCCTAAGTAGATACATCAGAGATTGACATTCTAAAAATTTATGGATCACCTTGACCATCCCAATCCCCTGCAGGAAGAGTCACTGATCCTTAAGAATGCTTGCTTGCTACATGACTCGCTTCCCTATTTGTCCCTGATTTGGTCAATTTTACCTGAACAATTAATCTTATTGGTTGACCACAGTTCTGTCCCACCTCATGCCCATCTGCCTTGCGAGTTCCCAGGTTTTCCCCATCTTGGACTCACCTCATCTCGTGGTTTTACTCTATAAAAGTCTCTCAAAAAGCCACAATCTTTGGTGACCCACTCGGGACCCCTTCTGTCTCTCTCTCAGACAGAAGTTTTCTTTCTCTCAATAAATATATCCTGCTCATAAAAAAATAAAATAAATAAAGAGAGAGGGTTTTCTAAAGTGGGGAATCCATTACTTAGAATTTGGAATAGAAAAACCTAGTGAGTCTGGGTTACTTTTTTTTTTTTTGTGGCACTGTGGATTGAACTCACGACTTTCTGCTTGGCAGGCAGCTGCTTAGGCCACTGAGCTAGATCCCCAGCCCTTGTATTTTTGAGACAGGGTCTCACTATGTGGTTCAGGCTGGCCTTGAGCTCACTTTGTAGCCCAGAATGGTCTCGAACTCACAATGATCCACCTGTCTCAGCCTCCCAAGTGCTGGGATTACAGGCATGAGCCACCACGCCCGGCTGGGTTACTTTTTTGATAGAACTATAAAACACAGTATCACTTGTGTCCAATCACCACCAGGCAATCTCATATACAAATCTAAGGACTATAGCTTAACTTCTTCTTATTTTTGAAAATTCAGTTGGATAATTCATATTAAAGAGAAACTGGCAAATGCAAATGTGAAGTATTTGAACCTAAATTATTTATTCATTAAGTAGGCTATAAACATGCCATCCACATACTAGAAAAGCTAATAATTACTCTCTAATTGTGCTAATTATATAATGACAATGTAGTAAATGTTTGTTTATATAATTCTAGATTTCTCTGAGCAATCTTATTATTAGTCAGACTTTGGACTTCCGCCACCATGTATTCATGTATATAATGGTACGTGCCAAACAGTTTGAACAATTTATTTTTAAAATTGGTGGTTAAAATGCTACTAGTATTCAAATCAGAAACTTACCACATCCTTAGGAGGTTCTTCTGCCTTCTTTATCTTTTTGCCCATCCTGGAAAAAGATGCAAAATAGTTAAAGTGGCATTTCTGCCTTTATTGATGTGTACAATTCGCTTAGGTACTTAAATTCTTGAGAGGTTTGTTTTCTCCTTTGCATTTTGCTTAATAAAAGAAAATGCTGTACATGTAAAACTTATTGTACATGTACCCCAATTTTACCTCCAGGACAGGAAATAGTTTACCATGCTTACAGCCCATTTACACTGGACTTGAGAGTCTAAATCCAAGATACTTTTGGGATCTGCAAGAATGTTTGTGGCACAAAGCAGGAATTGTCTCTACTATAATCCACAGCTCAGTAACAAAGCAACTGAAAAGAAATGTATTCTGAGAAAACTGGAGTTACTCCTGGCTTTTTGTAAGATCTTTTTCTACCTACCTTCATTTTCCCAAGCCTGTAGAAAAAAGGAACAGTATGTATACATACTGACATACCCCAGAGGAATAACTTGATTGGGTACGGACAATGCCCCAAGATGTCAGTACCTGTTAGAACAACTCAGCTCTTGATGGTTTTCTCCATGAGAGTTGTGGGATTATGTTTGCCATTAGAGCAATCTCAGATGGTACAATCTAGCCCCGAACAAATTGCTGTGGTCTCAAGAGATAAATCTTGAGAAGTAGAAAATCCTTGGAGAGAATCTTTAATGTCAGGGTTAGTTGAAATTGCTTGTCAAAGATCATAAGCAACTTCCTAGCAATAGAGAGACTGAGGAGAATTATTACAAATATTAAAAATCCTCATGTGCGTAGAAACTCATGGGGATCTCTGAGAGACAGAGGTCACTAGCGTCATGTCACATAAAGTAAAAGATCTTGAGGAACTAGGCAAGCTTATTCTGTGATGTACTATTTTACACTATATTCAATATGTTAAAATGTATCCACATCCTCTGTTAAATGTAATTTTTATCATAAAAACTTGCATTTGAAACTACTCAGAAATTGGCACACTTGGAAATTCTTGTCAAATAGAAAATTGTTTTCAAATGTAATGAAGACTTAATATTAATAAAAACATTTAACATTAACTTTTAAGTTTTCTTTTCATATATTAGAGCCTTTTTTTTTTTCAAATCTCAAATGTCTTTAATAGATGCATGAAAATTGCACAGGTTCTAGGCCTTATGCCTATAAGGATTTGGGCAGACATAGAAACTATTCTGGATAATTGAAAAGCTGCCCTCTAGAAAAACCAATGAGTTCATAGTTCTTTATAACAATTCCAAGACATAATGGCTTGTAATTTATAAAAGAATTCCTTATGAATAAAATTATACCTGCATTTTCACTCAGGAAATAATTTTTCCTATTTCATGATAGTGTTTACAGCAATTGCATAATGAAGAGCTCAGAGGCTAGAATAAAATAAAGATCCAATGTTGCAATGATAGAGCTGGTCCTAGGCAATACTGCGACTCTTTTATCACCATCTTGGGTTATGATAGCCAGGTAAACAGTCAGTATGGGTCAGGGACAATGAACCACCAAAATGACCCTCATTTTTTTCCATATAAAAGCAATATATTTTCCTGTAGAGAATTTTGAAGACAAAGAATGGTACAATGAATAAGATTTTCTTTTAAATAGTCAAGGTAAACTCAGGGAGACTAGTATTATTTCAATATAGTTCTTTTGTGTGTGTGTTTTCTATAGTGATTTTATTATCCTACCTGAATTTCTATTTCCTAGCCCCACTTTCCCTTCCTGGGATCATCTTCCTACTAAATTCTTTTTTTTTTTTTTTTTTTTTTTGCGGCACCGGGGATTGAACTCACGACCTTGCGCTTGCCGTGCAGGCGCTTAGACCGCTGAGCTAGATCCCCAGCCCTGTTTTTGAGACAGGGTCTCACTATGCCCTTCAGGCTGGCCTTGAGCTCACTTTGTAGCCCAGGCTGGTCTCGAACTCACTACGATCCGCCTGTCTCAGCCTCCCGAGTGCTGGGACTACAGGCGTGAGTCACCACGCCCGGCTTCCTACTAAATTCTTAACAAGCAAGTCAGTCTCCATTTATTGCTCCAATATTCTCCAATGAATCAGCATAATATGTCATTTAAGTAATACTTTAAAAGTCATTATCTAGTCAGTCTCTTATTTTCAATTTTTCTAGAGTTAAGGATTAGGCTACAATGAACATTCTTAGCCATAAAACTTTCACCAACATCCCCAATTGTTTCTTTAGGATAAATCTCAAACAGTAAAAGGACAGGGTAAGAAAGTACCAATTTCATGGTATTAGATAGGAAGACAAGACATTAAGAAGTCAATAAATTTGCGTCTTCTCGAGCCACTCTGCCCACACACACGAGTTCATTGGTCATTGGTATTTCTCCTGCGCACCGCTTCGGCCCACAATCTTAAATATTTTCCAAGCCAGACAAGGTTTTGAACAGATTTAAGGGGGTAAAAAAGGGGAAAAGTAAACCGGGCCCCAAAGTAACGGAATCTTAGACCCCTATTAAATAAAAGGGGGTCGAGGAGCTTAGCAAAGTCGCCTGGATCCCAGTCTAACGCTGTGGGTGCCAAGCAGGGACCAGCCCCTAGAAGGCGTTCCCTCAGGAGTCCCCACCCCACAGCACTTTCTCCTTTCCCAAGTTTTGCTCAAGCCCCAGCTCCAATTTTCTCTGACCCGAGGGGCCAGGTGTGCAGCCGCGGGCCTCCTGTACCTGTCGGGAGGTCCCGCAGAGCAACTGCTCCTAGCTGCTCAGCGCTGGCCAAGGTCGCTGCGGGCGCAAACCTCCCAGTCAGCCGTTGCACAGCCGTTGCTGGTTGCTAGGCGACGCCTCCCTGCGCCTGCGCGCTTCGTCGGGAGCGCGCGCCTCGCCTAGTGCCCGTTGTCCTGCCCTAGACCGCGGGTGGTCCCGGAGGAGCCTCTGTTCCCTGAGTACGTTGCTTTGGGGCAGGATATAAGCTGGAACCTTCTCAGAACGAATCAGGGCCCTGCCAAAGCTCCCCTTCCTTGTTTTTTCCTCTTCTGCCACTCTTCCCAGTAGTCCAGATGAAGAAAACAAGAATCTGTTTCTTTCCTTCCTTCTCTCTCCCCATCCGCCAGTGGCAATCAACAGTTAATTCCTCAGTCCCCCGCCTAAATTTCGTTCCCATTCTCTTCCCCCTCACGCTGTTACCCCAACCCAGGCCTTCATGTGTGGCTTGGGACGGCTGATGACTTCGGTTCCTAACTCCTTCTAGTTCTTTCTGCATACCACACACAGATCAACCTGCCAGAAATCATTGCTCTCATTTTGTCCTTTGCCTACC
This sequence comes from Cuniculus paca, assembly GCA_004365215.1. Lineage (NCBI taxonomy): Eukaryota > Metazoa > Chordata > Mammalia > Rodentia > Cuniculidae > Cuniculus > Cuniculus paca. The sequence continues at coordinate 9,846 of RJWT010012582.1, forward strand.
CAAATTTCAGTGGCTTCCAAAGATGTTTTCAACACATTCCCCATCCCATTTCTATGAGGTATGAATAAAGTAATTGGCAAATAAATGGCAGCGGCAGGACTTGAGATTGGTCTGAATTTTGCAGCCATATTCTGAACCAAATCATGCCAGCTCATCCCCAAAACATAGTATTATAACAAGTTGTAAAGAGTTTTTTATGAAATAGTTAAAAAATTGTTTTTCGGAGACTAAGTCTTTCCAGAGTATGTCTTTTTCTGTCATGTTTATTTCAATACACACAGTTCCAGGAGTTTTGACAAGGGTTTACAATTGTGTACCCATTACCACAATGAAGACAGAAAGAACATGTCCACCCCAAATTTCCTTCATCCCTCTTTGAAGAACATGTCAATCCTCCCAAATTTCCCTCAAGCCTCTAGCTCCCTCCCTCTTCCCTGGGAACAACTGATGTGGTTCTTTTCCTATAAGTCTGCCTCTTCCAGAATGTTCTATAAATGGAGTTGCACACCATGCTGCCTCTTGTGTCTGACTTCTTTAAGATGTTTTTGAGATTTGTCCATGATGTTACATGCACCAGTGGCCTATCTCTTTTGCTGAGCAGGTTTATGCTGCATGGGTATTCAACATCCATATGTTCACTGGGTGTTGGACACTTGGCTTCTTTCCAGTTTTGGACTGCTATAAATAAATTTGCTCTGCACATTTATACACAGATTTTTATGAAACATATGTTTCCCATCCTTGGGGAAAAACCCAGGAGTGGAATTTCTGTGTCCTATTCCATGTGTCTATTTAATGCTATGAGAACCAGTCAAACTGCTCTCCAAAGAAACTATGCTGTATTTGCATTCTCACCGAAGACAAATGGGAGATCCAATTGTATTGTCTGTTCAACAACACTTGATATTGTGAGTTCTTTTCATTTCAACCATGCCAGTTGGTGTGTCTCTCCTTGTTTTTCTTTTTCTTTCTGTTTTTTCTCCTTCTGGTTTTAATTTGCATTTCCTTCATGACTAATGATGCTGATCTCATTCTGTGTGCTTGCTGGCCATCTTGGTGTCTTTTATGAAGTACATGTTCAGATATCTTTTCATGCTTTTAAATAAGTTTTTTGTCTAGTTGGGCTGTAAGAATTTCTCTACATATAATCTAGATACAGGTCATTGACCAGATATATATTTTAGAAATATTATTGCCAGTATGTGGTTTATCTTTTCTTGAAAAATAACTTTCAAAGACCAGAAGCTTTAAATTTTGGATAAAGTCCTATCCATTCATTCCTTAAAGGTTAGCTTTCTTTTCAAAGTTTGAAAGGTTCTGTTTTGTTTTGTTTATGCATACTTCAGAAATCTTTGCCTAACCCCAGTGAGAAAAATAGTTTTGCTCTCATGTTTTTAGAATTTTCATGGTTTTTAAATTTTTACTGTCAAGTCAATAATCCATGTCATGTTAATTTTTGTATATCTTGTAAGATGACTTCAGGATCACAGTTTTGCATATGGATGTCCAAATGCTCCAGTACTACTTGAGAAAAAAACCTCCATTCTTTGCAGACTGAGTTACTTTGGCACCTTTTTCAAGAATAAATTTATCCTTTGTAAGTAGGTCTGTTTCTGAGCTTTACCCTATTCAGTTGATCAATATATCTATCCTCGAACTAACACTACAATCTCTCGATTATTGGATCTTTTTTTTATTGGATCTTTAGAGTAAGTCTTGTAAATTTGTTCCTTTTCAAGTCGTTTTGGCTATCCTAAATCTTTTTACATTTCCTACATGTTTTAAAATTATCTTGCCAATTTCTATAAGAAACCTGCTGGAATTTTAGGGTTGCATTAAATCTAAAATTAATTGACAATTTATTAATGCTGAGTTTTCCAATTCACGAACACTGTACATCTCTCCATTTATCTGACTGCTTAAAAACTCTCTGCTTATACAGATTTTACACTTCCGTTTTGCAAGATGTTTCTGAGTATTTTGTAGTTTTTTGTTATAATAAAGAGTATTTTTAAAATTTCCACTTTGAAATGATCATTTCTACTATAGAAACATTAGAATTTTGCATATTAAACATAGATACTGTGCCTTGTTTACACATGTGTTAATTTTAGTAAGTTTTTTTGTAGATTTGTTAGGATTCTTGATGTTATCTACAAATAAAAACATTTTGATTTTATTTGTAAATGTTTTACAAACTCCGTATATATCTACTTAATTTTCAAGTTTTATTTTATAATTGACAACCATATATTTATGGTATACAAAACAATGTTGGGATACATATGCATATTATGGAAAAATCAAATCAGTCTACTTAACATATTTATCACCTCAAATACTTATTTCTTTATTATGAGAATACTTAAAATGTACTTTTTGTTATTCTGAAATATACAATACATTACTAGCTATATCCACCATTCGGTGCAATAGACCTCCCAGACTTATTCTTCCTGCATGATTGAAATTTGTACCCTTTGACACCTATCCATAGCCAATCACCTCTCCCAACTCTGCTAGCCACCATTCTACTCTGCTTATATGAATTTACTCTCTTAGATTCCATATACAAGTGTGACCATGTGGTAAGTTGTGTTGTTTTGCCTGGTTTGTTTTCATTTAGCATGATGTCCTTCAATTTTGTTCATATTGTCACAAATGACAAAATTTCCTGCTTTTTAAGAGCTGAATAATGTCCCATTGTGTATATATAATACATAGGTCTGTTATGGTTGATACATTGTGTCAACTTGAGCAGAAGTTTAACTGAGAGACATAGCAGGGAACCAGGGTTCCTTCTTTGTAAATATCCTCATCCTGTGCAAAGGAGGGCAAGGAGATTTTGTGAGTGCTAAATCTGCCCTGGAAGGGGGAGGGGTGACCTGTGTACAATATAAGGGAGGAAAAGAGGCTTGTTTTCTCCCTTTTTTTGCTCTGGCTGCTGCCTTGAAGTGTTGCCCTGGTGCCATGACCCACTGCCTTGGAGCCAGCTGATTATGGACTAAAACCTCCACAAACTGTAAGCTAAATAAACCCCTTTCCTTCCTTCATTTTGGGGGTTGGGTGTTTTGTCCCAGCAATGAGAAAAAAGTAACCAAGACACTGTCTTTATCATCACCCACTGGTGAACACTTGATTCTATATTATGGGTATTGTAAATAATGCTGCAAAGAACACAACAGTATAAGTGTATCTCCACCATACTAATTTAAATTCCTTTGGATATATACCCTGAAGTAGAATTGCTGCATTAGATGTCAGTTATATATTTAGATTTTTGAGGAAATGTTATACCGTGTTCCAGAATGGTTGCACTAATTTACAATACCACTAACAGTGTACAAGTGTTCCCTTTTCTCCATTTTCTTACCAACATTTGTTATCATTAGTCATTTCGATTGCATCTAATCTAATGGTAGGAGGTGATGTGTCATTGTGGTTTTAATTTGCATTTCTCCAATTAGAGTACTGGAGCATTTTTTCATTTATTTGTTCTTTGTATGCCTTCTTTTTTTTTTTTTTTTTTTTTTTTTTTTTTTTTTTTTTTTTTTTTTTTTTTTTTTTTTTTTTTTTTTTTTTTTTTTTTTTTTTGCGGCACTGGGGATTGAACTCACGATCTTACCAGGCAGGCGCTTAGACTGCTGAGCTAGATCCCCAGCCCTGTTTTTGAGACAGGGTCTCACTATGCCGTTCAGGCTGGCCTTGAGCTCACTTTGTAGCCCAGGCTGGTCTCGAACTCACAATGATCCGCCTGTCTCAGCCTCCCGAGTGCTGGGATTACAGGCTCGAGCCACCACGCCCGGCGTTGTATGCCTTCTTTAAAGAGAACTGTCATTCCAAACTTTCCCTATATTTAATAAGGTTACTTCTTTTATTAAATAGTTTGAGTTCCTTCTGTATTTCAAAAGTTAGCCCCTTATCTGGTAAGTTTTGCAAATAATTTTCCCACTCTGGATAATCTCTTCATTGTTCATTGTTCCCTTTGCTATGCAGAAGCAATCTAGTTTGATGCAATCCCATTTGTCTAATTTTATTTTTGTTGTCTTGTTTTTCAGGTCATATTCAATAAAATCACTGCTCATAACAATGTCATGGAAAATTTCCCCTATCATTTTCTAGTAGTTTTGCAGTTCAGAGTTTTATATTTAAGTCTTAATAGGGTGTCAGATGGCTCACTTTCATTCTTCCACAAGTGAATGTGCAGTTTTTCCAACACTATTTATTGAATAGATTGCCCTTTCCCCATTGTGTATTCTTGGTTCCTTTGGTGAATTGGTCCTTGATCAATTGATCATAGATTTGTGGATTTATTTCTGGAAGCTTCATCTTATTCCATTGGTTGAAATGTCTGTCTTTATACCAATACCATGTTGTTTTGATTACTATAACTCTGTAATATACTTCAAAATCCAGTAGTGTGATGTTTCCAGTTTGTATTTTTTGTTTATTTATTTGTTTGTTTTGGTTGCAATTCCTTTGTTCATTAAGGTCTTTTGTAGTTCCATAAAAACTTTAAGATTCTTTTTTCTGATGAATGACTTTTGAATTATATTAAGCCTACTAATTTTTAATTATAGACATTTAAACGATACTAACTCTTTCAAAAATCTATGAACATAGGGTTTCATTCCACTTGTTTGTATTATATGCAATTTCTTCTATCAGTGTTTTATAGTTTTCAGTGTACAGATCATTTGCTGTCTCAGTTAAATTTACTCCCCTAAGTATTTTATTGTTTTTTGATGCTATTGTAAATGAGATTTTCTTAATTTCTTTTTCTGATAGCCATTGTTAATATATAGAAATGTTACTAATTTGAGGGATATTGATATTGTATCTTGCAACTGTACTAGTCCATTTATTGGCTCCCAGCACCCTTGATCCCAGCACTGCACTACCAATCAGTCACACACTGTAGATTCAGTTACCTTTAATTATTTTGGTGGCATCTTTAGAGGTTTCTATGTATAAGGTCATCAACAAGCATAATTTCATTTTTTATGTTCCTATTTCAATGCCTTTTATTTCTTTTTCTTACCTAATTACTCTGATTAGGACTTCCAGAAGTGATGAGAATGAGCATTCTTGTCTTAGTCCTAATCTTAAAGGAGTAGGTTTCAACTTTCACCATTGAGTGTACTGTTAACTGAAATTACTGTATCTTTACTGTGCTGAGGAACATTCCTTTTTATTTAGTTTGTTGAATGTTTTACTGTGAAATGGTGTTGAATTTTACCAAATGCTTTTTCACATCTGTTGAGATCATCATATGGTTTTTGTCCTTGATTCCATTAAAATAGCGACTCATTGATTTGCATATGTTGAATCATTTTCATTGCAAGGATAAATTACATCTGATCATACTGACTGACCCTTTTATGTTCTTTTGAACATGGCTTACTAATGCAAATGCTTTTCAACTTAAAATGGTGGTGTATGTTCATTAACCCATCATTACTTGTAAACATCTTAAGTAAAAAATGCATTTAATGCACATAATCTGTGGTCTTAGTTACTTTTCTCTTATTACTGAGACAAAATACCTGACATACAAGGTTCAAGGTGGAAAAGTTTATTTATCTTACAGTTTGTAGAGGTTTCAGTCCATAATTGGCTGACTCCAAGGCAGCGTGGCTTGGCAGAGGAACGATAGTTCATGGCAGAGGAAGACAGCAAAAGCAACAAGAGAGAGACAAGGCTCTTTCTGTCCTTATTTTGCATCCTGTCTACCAGGATTACGATGGTGCCAATCCAATCAGTGGATTTATCCAGCAGTCACCCACCCTTAATCCCAGCACCCTTAGGTCCAGTATTGTACCACCAATCAATCACACAGTGTAGATTCAGCCACCTCTGAAAAAACTCATTGACGCATGAGGCTTTGGGGGACATCTAGACACAAATCATAATACCTACTGAACATCATAGCAACATAGTGCACTGTACAGTGTTGATCGTTTACCCTCGTGATCACATGACTGCCAGCCATGGCTCATTAGGCTCTCTGGCATCATGATAGAATGTTATATCCCATATCACTAGCCTATAAAGATCAAACTTCAAGATTTGAAATATAGTTTCCACTGAATGTATATCGCTTTCTTCCACACCACCATAAAGTTGAAAAATAAAAAACTGAACCATGGTTAAATCAGAATCCATCTGTATTTTCTATCTGTGCTGTCAGTGATTCTGGCCTATACTTTTCTTGGGTCTTTATCTGGCTTTGGTGTTAGTAAAACACTAGTCTTTTCAAAGGCGTTTAGAAGCTTTTCTTCTTCTTTAATTTTTAGAAACATTTCGGGAAGAATTGATATTAATTCTTTAGATTCTTGATAGAATTCAACTGTGAAGCCATCTGGTCCTGCATTTCTTTTTGATGGGAAAATTTTAATTACTGAGCCAATCTCCTTACTCATTATTTGTCCATTCAGATCGCTTCCTGATTCAGTTGTAGTATTTAAATCAGGGTTATACCACAAGCAGCTGCCTGGCAAGTGTGAGGTTATGTGTTCAATCCCCAGTAGAAAGAAAGAAAAGAGGAAGAGAGAGAGAGAGAGAGAGAGAGAGAGAGAGAGAGAGAGAGAGAGTCTTAATAGTTTATGTGTTTCCAGGAATTTATCCATTTCTTGTAGGTTTTCCAATTTTTTGGCATATAATTATCAATAGTGGTCTCTTATGATCCTCACTATTTTCAAGTTATTAGTTATAACATTTCCTCTTTCATTTATGATTTTCTTTATTTGAATTATCTCTTTTTTTCTTAGTCTAGCAAAAGGTTTGTAAAATTTATTTTAGCACTTCAAAAACCATCTCAGTGTCATTGATCTTTCCTAGTCTCTTATTTGTTTTTACTCTGATCTTCTTTTTACTTCTGACCTTGGGTTTAGTTTGTTCTTTGTCTAGTTCCTAGAGGTTTAATGCTAAGTTATTTATTTGAGATGCCTTTAACTGAAGAGTTTAATCCCAAAACATTTAAAGTAATTATTGATAAATAGGGACTTACAAGTGCCATTTTGCTAATTGTGTTCTTGTTGTTATGCAGATCTTTTGTTTCTTTCTTGCTTTCTTTGTGACTTGATGATTTTATATAATGTGCCTTTGCATTTTTTCTCGGTCTTTTGTGTATACATTACAGACTTTTGCATTGTGGTTACCCTGAGGCTTACATAAAATATCTGATGCTCACCACAAGCTATTTTAAGCTACTAGCAACTTTGATTGCATACTCAAAACTACATTTTTACTCCCTGGCCTTTCATGTTTTATGTTTTTCATGTCACGCCTTGCATATTTTTATAATTTATATGCCTTATCAAATTATTATAGCTTTAATTGTTTTAATAATTTTGTCCTTTCACCTTTATACTAGAGATATAATTGATTTTCCTGACCACTATAGTATTGAAGTGTTTTGGATTTGACAGTGCAGTTACTTGCACTAGCGAGTTAAGTTTTCATATTACTCATTAGCACCCTCTTCCTTCAACTGGAAGGTCTCACCATGATATCTCTTGTAAGTAGGTCTAGTGATGATAAAAATCTCTCAGCTTTTGGCTGAGAAAGTCTTTATTATTCCTTCAGTTTTAGGAAATAGGAGAATTTCTGGGCATGATATCCTTGTTGCCGGTTTTTTTCTCTCCGGATTTTGAACATGTTAACCCATTCCTTTTTGGACTGCAGGGCTTGTGCAGAAAAACTCTATTGTGGGATATACTAATTTCCAACTTCACTTTTTATCCTAAATATGTAATATACAAAATATTTAACAATTCTTATTACCAAGCTATCTCCTGACTTCCCTAAATCCCTTTCCATTCACCCAAGAGTGATTTTCAAATATCAGCATTTTCTTATGTGTCTTGATGTGGAGTTCTTTGAGAACCTTTGATCGAACGGCTTGCTAACCACTAGAACTTCTTGTTTGATCCCCAGAATTTTGTTCCCAACAGTCTGGCCCAGTAACTTGATAGTATATATACATGCAGAGATCATTAAATGTGACTTCATACAAGTTATAACGAAAGCTATTTCCATTTGCCCCTAAATCAGCAAATTTTCTTTCTTGGTATTAAAGTGCTCAAGCTGTTAGTTAATAATGTTACAATTAAAATTGTACATGAATGTGAACTAGAACTAAGAGAAGTGAAAAATCTGTATGAACTTTCCTATGCGACTTTTTTTGCAGTTGGTTTATTCCTGAACTTCAGAATCAATGCCCTTCTCCCCTGGACTGTGTCACAGTCAGCATAGCTATTTCCATGGCTAGGAGACAGTTTGTCTTCTTACATTCTGTATGTTTTAAAATTCATGTCCTTGGAAGCCGGCCGTGGTGGCTCACGCCTGTAATCCCAGCACTCAGGAGGCTGAAATACGAGGATCGTTATGAATTCTAAACCAGCCTGGGCTACAAAGTGAGCTCAAGGCCAGCCTGAAGGGCATAGTGAGACCCTGTCTCAAAAAGACAAGGGCTAGAGAGTTAGCTCAGTGACCTAAGCACCTGCTTGGTAAGTGTGAGGTCATGAATTCAATCCCTGGTGCCCCAAAGAATTCATGTCCTTAGGTATTTTCACCCTCATGCACCACCCACATATATTTTGGTACTCTTAGTGTTGCAAAATAATTAAAGTACATGATAGTATCAACACTCTTATATTAATATCTTGAAAGTCTTAGCCTAACAAACATCATTTGACTTAGTAGATATGTTCTGGAAAATATTTTTGAAAGGAATTTTAAAATCTACTTATACTTTGAGAACATTGAGAAAGTCTCCCAGCTAGAGAAGTGTGAGAATGCATCACTGTTTTTGGAAAAGAAAATAATTCTTACTACAGGTTGAATATTTATGTTTCCCCCAAAATTCACACATAGAAATCCTAATTCCCAGTGTGATGAGGGAATTAGGATTATTTTCATTCATGAAAGTAGGGTCCTTAGAATATGAGTATTACCTTTTAAAAAGAGAAAGTGATATGAGATCTCCCCCATTGTGTGTGTGTGTGTGTGTGTGTGTGTGTGTGTGTGATGAGAATTCAGCAAGAAGTGCAGCAATTCCTGAAAACCAGGAATTGTGTCCCTACCAGACACCAAATCTGAATCACCTTGATCTCGAATGTCCTAGAATATTTAAAATAAATGTGTTTTGCCTAGGTCACTCAGTGTGTGGTATTTCTTATGACAAACCAAACTGACTATGACAGATAGTTCTATAGTGAAGAAAGCAATGATCTATTATCTTTCTACTTTATAAATCTAAATGTTTCAAGTGAGAGGGTCCATTTTTATAATAGTAGGTAATTTATCATAACATGTTCCTTTTTAATATATATTAGGAATTCATTTCCATTAAAGTTGAATTAGTCACAAGGCTGGCTGTTGTAAATCATTCGAAATTGGTCAAAGATCAGTAATAAAAATGTGAGACTTCTGTTTTCTGTAACATTCAATTCAGCATAAGGAAAGCCATAAACTACATGGTAACCTTTCACCTTTCTCAGAGCTTAAGCATAAACAGTTTGCCAACATGTACCATAAATAGTTGCTGTTTCTCTCAACAGTGGATTGCCACAAGGCAGTTTCTCCCATCACATTGTGTTATTTAAAAGTTATCTGCTTTTTTGGCAGCCATTCAAGGGAGTTCTTTGCTTGTAAATCCTCTTTATCTCATGCTATGGTTGAAGCAAAATCTTGGCACAATTTCAGTGCGTTTGTCTTCTAGTATCGGGGGAGGAAAACTTACGGGCTCTGTAGACACTGTGCCATCAATGGGCACGAAACAGTGGGAATTTCTGTTGGCTATTCAGGAGGGGAACCACTGAGCACCCACAGCATAAAATTAGATCCCCTCACATGAGAGGCAGCCATGCTACAAGAAAAGATCACTTCAAAACTTGAATGATGGAGTTTCAAAGTAAATACTGCTCATTGTGTACTTGACTCTGAGCCTTTTAAAATCAGCTTAACTTAGTGAGCTAGGTCCAGAAGGAGCAGTCATTTAGCCCTTAGACTAGTTTTTACATTGTTTTGACTTTGAAGTTGGTTTCTGTAGTTTGCACTCTAGAGAGATCAGTTTGTTTACTAGAGATTGTGAAGTTTAGAAGAAAACAGGGTACATGTCACTCAAAAGGAGTGGTAACAGACCTCTGAGACAACAGATGTCTTGGAGATAACATCTCACTCTGTGAATGACTTGTCCTGCCATTGATGTCTCTCTGCATGGAATGTGTAATCCATACTGCTAGTTTAATAGTAGACCCTGCTGTCACAGCAGCCTCTTAACATGAAATGACTCTTCTATTTTGTCTTTTGACATTGAGTTTGTCTTTATAAAGATGTTGAACAATTGCCTAAGAAAGGATCTCTTAAACTGAGAGAAACTGGGTTGATCCAAATACAACCCAAATCAGAGTGACCAGAATAAATTCTGTTGAATAGTGTGGGTGGGGGATGACCCCTAAGAAAGGCAGTACATTGACTGTAGACAAAATGGTTCTGTGAGCCCTTCTCTTTCCTGTTATGACAAGTGGTACAGTAATCCAGAAGTCATAGAACTGCTGAAGCCATGAGCCTGAGTTTGCTCTCTCTTGGGCTTTCTTAACCAAATTGGATCAAAGATTTTGACTGGATCTAGACTGATTACTACTACAAAAGGAAGTCTGAGCTCAAGTCTTTCCAGTGGCATGTAGTGACTGTCATTCTTGTCCACAGAGAGTTCTTTGGCCTTAATTTAGAGGAACCTTCATATTTTAAAGGGCAAGCCACCCAGCATGGGATCTAATCACAACACAGCATTGCACTAGGTAAACTGTTTAGTTTCCACAAATTATAGTAGTTTAAGATCTAATTTGGAGCGGAACTGCCAGTATTTTTATTTCAAAATTGTACTTTTCCATCACTACTAATTTCAAGAAATGCCAAATAAAACAAAATTTAAAAACAAATGCAACTACCTAATACTTATGATTAAGGTTAGACACACATACTTATACAATAGGAAATTAGACGAAACAAAATGTATAATAATTGACTATGATTTTTGAAGTAAGGAGAAAGAAAAGATCCTCACTGTTTGTTTTAATTATAACGATATATCTAACTGTGAAGTCTTAAGTATTAAATATTTAAAGGTTTTTTAGTACCACATATAGTATAATCTATATTAATAGTGAAATGATGTAAATTGATGAATTTAGAACTATAGCTTGCAAGACATCAGTTGCCTAAGTTTGAAAGGATCTTTAATTTTGTCTGGATCATAAACCTCAGATCACCTTGAAGGAGTTAATAATTCCTTGAAAAGTTGATTGCAGGAATGGATGGCTTATTTTAAATATGACCCCTCTGTAAGAATCAAAAAAGAAAGGACAGAATATTCAGAAATTTTTTTTACTGAGATACTAAGACCAACTTCACACAAAGATTAAGTGACAAAACAAAGTCTTGAATACAAATGATTTTTCTCTATCACATTAATATTATCATTAACCTTGGAGCTGATATTGAAATAAGGAAAAAAGTTCAAAACAGAAAACAGTGTAGTTCTACATGTAGTCCACTTACTACACAATCTATTTTTAGTGCATAGCCAGTATGGCTACTTCCTTCTACACATGAGAAATTAAACATACATTGATTATGTGTTACTGGTCTTAAATATTTAACATTTAAATTCTAATAGTTATCACACAACACTGGTGACTTTTTTATCTTTGAGTCCACCAATGTGGGTCATACACATTATTATGTCTGATGAGGACCTTGTGGTTTTGCTTTATGTATTATATCTTTTAAGCATTTTAATGGACATAATCCAAGTCAGAAATCATTATTCTAAGTCTGACATTACTAGTTGCAGCACTTAGAAATTAGTTAATTCAAATAGAAAGAAGACATTATACTTATTTAGAAGAATGTTGCTGAAGAATGTTATAGTTTTTGTGATGAGAAATGTATATAATTTCTATTCCTTAACTACAAAATGTTGTTGTTTAATTGATTCACCTGAGTGGACAGTACACAGAGTGGGCAATACTCTGGTGTACTGCAGCTAAAATAAAAGGTGCTGATAATATCAAGTTAAAAATTTTCCTGGCCAGGTGTGGTGGTGCATGCCCGTAATCTCAGCACTTGGGAGGCTGAAGCAGGAGGATTGCCATGTGTTTGAGTCCAGCCTGGGCTACACAGTGAGTTCAAGGCCATCCTGGACTCCACAGTGAGATCCTGTCTCAAAAAAAAAAAGCCAAAAACACTTTTCCAAGTAAGAATTTCATATGTCTCTATTCATTTCTCAGGTTATTGGAAGTAACTCAAGAGATATGGGTTACTGGCCCTTTTGCCTATTCTAGGAGCCTGATAATAAATCCTCAAAAAGAATATAATTTAAGCCAGGTGTGGTGGCTCAAGCCTGTAATCCCAGCACTCGGAAGGCTAAGACAGGCGGATTGTTGTGAGTTCGAGACCAGCCTGGGCTACAAAGTGAGCTCAATGCCAGCCTGAAC
>RJWT010012583.1:0-22353 GCA_004365215.1 Cuniculus paca
ACCCTGAGACTGAGGAAGCTGAGATGATCCCAAATGTCTGCCTTGGCTCTGCATCATGGGGCTCTGATATGGTGGCAAAGGGAGCAAGGTCCTAACTCATCCCATACAGTGGGTGACTTGCTTGCTTTCTTGTGGCCCATTCAGACTCAGTACAGCCACACCACTGTCTCACTGCAGTCTCAGCTCCCACTGCCCCTCTCCCCCTTCCTTCCACTTCTGTCTTGGAGATGAAGACAGAGCTCAGAGCACCCCTGGCCACATTCTCTGAAGAACAAGGCACTCTCAGAGCTGGCACTCAGCCCTATACCATCCAACCATGTCAGCACCAGCCCTGTGAACAGCTCCAGACTGCCTAGTTTAGCAAGCTCAAGCTGGGCTTTGCCAGCAGCATTTGGAAGCCTGAAAAAAAACCTTGAAATTGGCCCCATTTTACAGATGTGGAAACTGAGACTCAGGAAGGTGAGATGGTGAGCCAAAAATAAACCTCCCTCTCTTTATGTTGATTTGTTCAGGTTTTTTGTCACAATGGTAGAAACTAACATTTGAAATGAAATCATTGTTAAGGGATTAATTTCTAGAATATATGACTAAATTCTATAACTCAAAAATAATTTAATCAGAAATAGGCAGAGAATTTGAACGGGCATTTGCCTGAAGATACACAAATTAAAAACGAGCACATGAAAAAGATGTTCAACTAATTATTAGGAAAGTGAAAATCAAAAACCACAGGGAGATCTACTTCACATCAATTAGGATGGCTACTATCAAGAAACAAAAAATAAGTTTGGCAGGGATATAGAAAAATAGGAACCCTTGTGTACTGCTGGTGAAAATATAAAATGGTGTAGTTGTGACAGTGAACAGTATGGTGATTCCTAAAAAAATTAAAGCATACAATTATCATACAATCCAGCAATTTTACCTCTGGATACATACCCCAAAGAACTGAAAGCAAGGTTTTAAAATGATAGTTACACGCCTGCACTTAATAATCATATTATTTGTAATCACTAAAAGGTGGAAACAAGCAAAGTGTTGACAGAAGGATAAATGAGTAAAGGAAGTGTGGTCCATCCATGCAAATGGATTTTACTCAGCCTTAAAAAGGACAAAAATCCTAATACATGCTATTACACAGATGGCATTATGCTCAGTGAAATAAGCTAGTCATACGAGGACAACTGTTGTGCAATTCCATTTATATCAGGTACCTAGAGTGGCCAAATTCAGACAGAAAACAGAATGGTGAGTGCTGGTGGGTTGGGGCAAAAAGATATGATTATTTAATGGAATGTGGCATCAGTTCTGCAAGATGAAAAGAGTTCTGGATACTGGCTACATAACAAAGTGAATTTTTTTTTTAAATTTTAAAGATAATAAAACCCAACAAAACAAAATGGAATAAATCCAATCAAAACACAGCAGTGAAACTGGTACAGAATACCAAAGCAGGGTAATGGGAAAACAACAATGGCTACCATAATACATCTTGTTATCTTCACAGTAGTTTTCCATTCCATCAGGTATGGCAAAATCAGACCAAAACAAAACAGAATAAAACCAATCAAAACAGAATATTGAACAAAGCCAAAACAAAAAACAAACAAAAAATCAGAACATTATTAGACTTCAAAAACAAGACAGAAAACAATCCCCCATATTTGCTGTATTGCATACCGTTATCCTCCCTATACATGCTCAGACTGTCAGTCCCATGCCTGTAAATTCAACCTAACAATACAATCCTTCAGGTGCCTTTTGTACCTCAGTTGCTATCAGCTCAGGTTGACCACCAAGCTAGCTGGTGGCTTATGGGGTGAGGGTTTGGTGATTTTCAGCCTGCACACTGGTAGGCTTACAGGAGCCACTGACTTTTTCCTGGGTCGCACATGGTCTGCGTGGCTTACCAGAAAGGCTGGCTAGTTGGATCCTTCTAAGGTGAATTATTTAACACGACTGAACTAGCTACATTCAAATGGTTAAAAAAGCAACTTCTGTATTATGTATATTTTATAACAATTTTTACAATGTGCAGTCTGTGTTAACATAAATAAATGAATAAAATAAAGGTTCACCAGATCATTCCCTTTTGCTACCATCGCTCGCATTGCTCCCATCTCCCTGATAATGGCAGCCCAAGTCTTCACTACGGCCACCAGGCCCTCATGAACGAAACCCACTGTGCCAGTCACTGCTCCACACACAGCAGCATCCCCTCTCTGCTGTCCTGCGCACTCACTGTCCCTTTCACCTGGAGCCCTCTTTCCCCAGAAATTTACACAGCTCATCCTATTTAAAACTGCATCCTCATTCCCACCCCATCTGACACTCAATGTATGTTTTTTCTGCTTTATTTCTGTCCCATAGTCCTTTAGGTCTCTACCTCACTGTATTTTAGCCTATTAACTTTACCCTCTGACTCTCCAGCTTAGCGGGTCTGTATGCTCCACGAGGTCGGGAATTCTGTCATTCAGTGCTCTGCATACTTTCACGACCTAGAAGAGGGTCTGGCACATTGTAGCTACTCCCTACCTCCCTACTGGAAGCCTGTCTCTTATGGTTAGGTTTAAGGGAGGCAATAGGCAAAGCATTTAGCACAGTGCCTGGGACACAGAATGTGCACACGAAATAGCATTTTAATGACAACTGAGGACACCACTGTTGTCCTAGAACAAATCCCACCTAGCTAGTGCATCCCACCTTTATTATGTAAGTATCATTATGTAAGTAAAAATCAAGAAAAAACAACAGAGTGAATCCGGCAAGGGATACACCACTGCCAAGGGCAATCTGAAGAGGCTGTGAAAAGAAGGGGTTTTGTTTAGATCAGGAGGAGAAGGGGTTTACAAGGTTGAAGGCAGACAACACAATTGGCCCTCCGTATCTGCAGGATCCACAGCTGTGGACTCGACTACAGGCCAAAAAGTATTTGAAAAAAAAAACCATTTTCACTGAACATGGACTTTATCTATCTAGTCATTATTCTCTAAATAATAACTATTTACACAGCAAAATATGATAAACAATCTAGAGCAAATTTAAACATGTGCTGGGGGATGTGTGTAGGTTATATGCAAATGTACACTATTTTACATGAAGGGCTTGAGCATTTATGGATCTTGGTACCTTCTGGAGCTCTAGGAACCAATCTTCTGCAGCTATCAAGGGATGACTGTACGCTGCAGGTCACAAAGCTCTCTCTCACTTGCCTTGACTCACTGGATCATCACAGCAGCTTCAGGGTCATACTCATCCCATGATAGGGAAGGAAAATGGGCCTCTGAGCAAGGAGCAGCTCACCACAAGTTCCAGTACCAGGAACTCCTAAATCACAGGAGTAAGGGCCAGCCATTTTGCTGTAAATATCTGAAAAATAAACTTTTTCTGCTCTGTGGATGATAAGGTCTGTCAAATACTCAGCACAGCCCTTCTATTACTGTGAAAGCAACCACAGACAATATGTAAATGAACAGGCATAGCTGAGTTCCAATAAAGCTTTGCTCATGAAAACAATTGGAGAGCCACACTTGAGTGTGGGTAATAACAGTCTGATGTGCTTTGTATTTTTCCCTAGCCTGCCTAGCCAGGTGGCCCAGCTCTCAGGGTCCATGCTAATGTGGTTGACCACCCTACCAACACCACCAAAACGAAGGCTTCAGTCCTTCCCAGTGAATGGTGCTTTCTTGCACAGGTTGATGTCTTCTCAACAATGTCTTCCTGCTCCTTGGAGGCAGCCATCTGCTTGTGACCGTCTGGAGAGGCTCTGACGCATGGCCTTGATGGCTGCCTTTGTCCTCCTATAGTGAGAACACCAGGTTCCATCTGTTTCACAACCACAAAGGAAGCTATGAGCTTCCTCAGGACTCATGGCACATCCTTAGATCTCTCTTGGAGCTCAGAAATGAGGGCAGCAGTCAGCCTTGTTATATTGTCTCTGTCACCAATTAGTAGGTGTCCTCAGGTTGGCACTGGCCCTCCCGGTCTCCATTCACCCCACTGGTTTCAAAGACCTAGCTATCCAACCCCTACTTTTGTGGCTATCTTCATCTTCTTCTATTCCTTTATTATTCCTCTTCCACCTTAGGGAGTAACATTCTGTAATCTGTCCCCTCTCCCCCAGTGACGGGCTGAGTTGTCTCCCCTCTGCAAAATTCAAATATTGAAGTCTTAACACCCAGTAGCTCACAATGTGACAGTATCTGGAAACAAGATTTTTATAGAAGTTATTAAGTTAAAATGAAGTCATTAGGATGGGTCCTAATCCAATATGACTAAAAAGAGGAAATTTAGCTACAGCCACATGTAAAGAGAAAAGCATATGAAAACATAAGACAGCCATCCAAAAGCCAGGAGGAGAGGTCAGAGTAAATCACTCGCTCACTGATCTCAGAAGGAACCAACCCTAGTTGGTTGATCCTGATCTTAGACCTTCAACCTCCGGAATGTGAGAACCAATTTGTTGTTTAAGCTGCCTAGTTTGTGCACCTTGAAATGGCAGCCTCATACACCCACCATCAGCACTGTCATTATCATCATCCTCATCCCTTTGGTGGTGCAGGTGAAAACACTCAGCTGGCACTCTGTGGGGGACAGGAGTGGCTTCATGTATAGTGAGAGCCTCCACTAGGTCTTGGTCCTTCCCAGCGTGGCCAATACCCAAGGTCTGCGCACGTTGGGTATAAAGATGCTGCACCTGTGCTCCTCCTCAGGACAGCTCTTAGGAGCCATCCCAGCTACTCACAGGCCAGCCCACAGGGTGGCTGAGGCTTCCACTGAGACAACATGGTGGTCAACAACCCCCTCCGCACATCTGTGCGGGGTGTAGCTTCTGTCTCATAAGTTTCCTGCATGCCGACCTCACCTCCATCCAGGACTGCTAAGCGGCAGTGTGAATGAGGTGAAGCACCAGTCAGGAACGCCCAGATGCAAGTGCCCCTGAATTCAGAGGGGCAGGTGTCAGAGGATGGCCTCTTACCAGACCTTGGATACCAAATGCCAGGTGTGGGCAGTGACAGAGATGGGGCCACTGTTCTGTCCTGGAGGGCCTTTTAGTCCAATGAACCCTGTCAGATGAAGTAAAAAAAGGTGCAAGGAAGTGCTGTGCAGTAGACAGAGCTCCTTAACATGTGGTCCTGTAGAGTCAGCCTCACCAAGACCAGTTGAGAAGTGCAAATTCTTTTTTAATTTTAAAGAGAAAAAAAACCCCACGGAATTTCCAAACAAGATGTATTGTTATCTTTAAATTTGGCAGAGTACAAGATATAGGCATTTAATTGTCCAAACAATATTAGCACAAACCTTTCTTTTCAATGAAATTTTTTGTCCATTTAGTTTGATGTTGGATGTTGGTTCATCATAGATTTTATCAGATTGAAGTAAAAACCATGGATTCCAATTTTCTGTAGGGTTTTTATCATGAATGGGTGCTGGACTTTGTCAAAAGCTTTTTCTGCATCTATTGAGATGATCATATGATTTTTGTCCCTGGCTCTGTTAATACAGTATATTACATTTACATACACTGAACCATCCCTGCAATTCCTGGGATGAATCTCACTAGATCATGGTGTACAATCTTCTTGATGATTTGCTGCATTCTATTTGCCAGAATCTTATTGAGGACTTTTGCATCTATGTTCATTAGGGAGACTGGCCTGTAATTCTCTTAGTTGAGTCCATCTCCAGTTTTGTTATCAGAGTAATGCTTGCTTCCAGGAATGAACTTGGGAGAAGTGCTTCCCTTTCAATTTCATTAAATCTTTTCAATGAACTAAGAGAAATTAGTAGTATACCTATCTTAACTATCTTTTATATAATATATATATTTGTTTTTGCTTTTCCCTTCCTTTTTTTCTCCTTTCCCCCATCCCAGTTTCTCTTTCTTTCTGAACACTTTCTTCCCATTTCACAGTATCTATTCCACATTTTGGATCTTATTTACTCTTTCAGCTTCTCACACTGGGCAGACATTACAGTGTTTACCCATGTGAGTCTGATTTATTTCATTTAAGAGTATGGTCTCAAGTTGAATTCATTTACCTATAGAAGTCTCCAGTTTATTCTTCGTTATGGCTTAGTACTCCATTTTATAAAAAGACCACATCATTTTTATCCATTCCTTGGTTGATGGGCATTTGGGTTGTTTCCAAGACCTAGCTATTACAAATTGCTATGAACATGGGTGCACATATATCACTGTGGTATGATGTTTTTAATTCTTCTGGGAAGATACCCAGCAGGGGAATAGCTGGGTCAAACGGGACCTCTAATCCTAATTTTTTGAGGAATCTCCACATTGATTTCCACAGAGGCTGCACCAGTCTACACTCCCACCAACAGTGGAGAAGGGTTCCTTTTTCTCGATAGCCCCTCCAGCAGGCGAAATGCAAATTCTTAGCCCCCAGTGCGACTACTGAACCTGAAATGCCAGGGTGTCCATCAAACCTCCCAGGTGTCTTTTATCTATCTTTTATATATATAATCTCAAAATGGCTTAAGAGAATTTGAGAGGAAGGAAGGACACAGGGAAACCTGAGGATGAATGAGTGGATATGGAATCAGAAGTGTCTCGAGCTCCTTTAGGAATGGAATTAGCAACCAGAGCTCTTGTCCAGGACCTCTCCATAGAGCTAGTCCCCTTCTGGGAACTTCTCTCACTCACTCCTTTCAGACCTAAGGGTGTTAATGACTCCTGGTTCCCCACTGTTAATGGCAACAGGGTGTTACATCTTGCATACAGACTCCCAGCACCCTTCCCCTACCTTGGAGTATACTGCCTTTATTAAACTCGCCTTCCTGTGCTCAGTTTGGGAGAACTGTTGCCTACCAGTATCCTGACACATAATGTGTCAAATCCAAAGCCTGCAGAGTGGAGTTTGTGCTTACAGCTGTGGATCTGGAAACTCAGAGAAGTTGAGGCCTTCTCCCCAGGTCACACAGCTGGGAAGCTGCCAGCAGTGAGGAGCCTGCTGCTGCCTGACTTGAAGCCTCTCATCCTGGGAATGGATCTGGGTCAGGATGGGGGATGAAGATGAAGATGTAGCACCAAGGTGAGGGCAAGTTGAGGACCCCTCCCCACCTGCACTGTCTCCCAGCAATTGGCTAGACTATCTCACCAGAAGTTAATAACAGGCTGACAGCCTGAGGCCAGCAGAGGAAATTAAAAAGGCTGATGACGAGCAATGGGGGTGGCAGCCTCCCACACACAGGAGAAAGAGGCTCTCTCAGATTGGGACAGTGTCTCCATGCAGGAAGGAAGAGGCTGTTGCTCACCCTGAGGTGCACCCACATGAGGATGAACTAGACCAGTAGCAGGGGCAGGGGGCCTAAGGCCACGAAGATCCAAAGTCTAGTTTACTCATTCTCCTCCTCTCAGGCTCCCAAAAGCTGGCTTGGGCTTTGTCTGTTTTGGAGAATGCAGATCAGAGGGACCTGGGATGGTCTAGGAACAGTAGTGGCGGTGTGTTCCTGGCTCACTGCAACCGAGTGTTTTTCTAAGCTTCAGTCCAGGAATCCTACCAGGCTCCATGAGCACAGAGGAGTGGCGACACACTTCCGAGCCACACAGACCTGCATTCACACACCAGCCAGATGACACACCACTGCACCTCAGTGTGCTCTTCTGTGAAGTGGGTCTTTTGGGTTGCAGTGAGGCTTCCACAGGATGTAAATGTGAACAAGCCAGCAGTACGCGCACAGAGTAGGGATTTTATGATGACAAAATTCACTATTTTTGAGCATTCACTATATTGCAGGGACTGTATATAAGCATAACAATCCTAAGATTGAGTGGCCAAGTTATTCTACTTTACAAGTAGAGAAACTGAGGCACACTTGTTTTGTTCTTAAAGATAACCTGCCAAAGGTCATGCAGAGGCAGCAGGAGGCAGAGCCAGGGCCCCTGTCTCAGAACCCAAATGCAATTTCAAGTCAAATGCTTTTGCTGTCCCCCAGAAGATGAGAGAGAAGGCTTGCTCAGCACCGACTTTGAGCCAGGTGCTTGGGACCGCATACCTCATTCAATCCCTTGAGAGCATTATTACCTTCATTCTAAAGTTGTATATGGCTGGGGGCATAGCTCAGTGGTGGAGCATGTGGTTAGTATTGGAAAAGCCCTGGTTTTGATTCACAGCACCCTCCAAAAAATCCAAGTATAAACTGAAGATTATAGAGTCTCTGAAGTTTTCCCAGTCACACAGCTAGAAAAAGGCACAGGAGGTACTTGAACCCAGGCCTTTCTAATGTCTTGACTTACAACTCTGCCTCCAGCCCCAGTCAGTCATCTGGAAAATCAAGGTGCTGGGAACCTGTAAGAAGGGGTCCCTCAGGTCTTCAATTTGGAAATTGAACGAAACACTGAACTGGAAGTCATGAGACCAGGGTTGCCATGACAAGACGGCCAACCTATTCTGTAGGGTCTTCCTGGGGGTGTCTCAAAGGTGAGAGTGATCAGGAAACTTGTATCTTTCTCTAGATTCCATTCCAAGGGGACCTGCAATATCAACCTGCACTCCTCTCATGATGGGGAGCTTTAGAATCAGTTCATTACTTGAAGGACAAGGGACCAGGAGGCAGCTGAGAGAGGTTAAGGGCCCAGTTCTGGCATAGTGTGGAACCTATTCGATGGGGAAGACGACAACAGCATCTCAACCTCCCATGGGTGACTAAGGATTGATAATGTAGAGTTCCTGACACGCAGCAGGGACCCAACAAATGGCAGCAATCCTGAGAAGACATGGAATTTCCTGGCCTGGTCCACAGTGGTGCTCCTGGACAGTGATTGGCCAGCGACCAGGGAGCCCCTCAGTGCTAGGCCATCTTCCCAGAGCTCCTGCCTGCAAGCCAGTCAGGGCCAGGCGGCCTCCTCCATGTCCAACCTCTAAGCACCGCCCCACCCTCCCAGCCCCACCCTTCCTCCATTTGGAGACCAGCCCTCCACTGCCCGTCTTCCTCCACGTGCAAATATTTAAACAGCGTGAAAGGAGAATTAATTTGAGGAGGGAGTCAGCCCAGGCAGGAAATCAGGGCCAGTCTGTGAAGCAGGAAAGGAGGTTCCTGGGGCTCCTTCACCTGCCCTGTTTTTTCTTTCCCCCCACCTGCTACCCACTCACAGAAGGTACCCTCATACTCCCCACCTGAGACCTGCCACCTTACCAATCACCTCACTATGCCTCCCTACCTCCTCGCACCAGGCGGTATTTATTCCTCTAAGTCCCGGATAGGACTGGCACGCCCCAGCATGCAGAGTTGTCGTAAGGATTAAGAAAAATGCAAGCAGAGAACTGCCAACGAAACTCAGCACACAGCTGGCACCAAATCCAGGAGGCACTCTAGAACACAAGCAGGATCATGATACTGGAAGCCCTCAAGGCCCAGGCTAAGACTCCAGCTCTGCTGGAGTGACCCCAGGCCTGTTTCCCCACTATGAAATAGGGATGGTACCCATACCACCGTCCAGGGCTGTGGCATGTACAGGTAGCCAGGCATGTGCCACATTGGTGGGAGCCTCTGGATACCCTGTCCCGCACACATTCACTCAGCGTCCATTCACATGTCCTCCTTAGAGGGGCTTGCCGACCAGCCTGTCTAATGTGTCACTGCTACTCTTCCACCCCGCTTGCCCTTGCCCTTAGGACTTACCCACCTCTTCACGCAGCTCTGGTTTACCTCTCTAATGCCCGTCTCTTCCACGAAGACCTGGACCTACCACGGCAGGTGCTCCATACACGCTGGTGAGTCATGCTGATTATGTTAGCAGCAGCTAATGGTCAGGGAGCTCTGGCCAAGCAGTGTCCTGGGCTCCTTTCCTTCCTGATCCCACTGACATGCGCAAGGCCAGGGCCGGCAGCTTTCCGATACAAGATCAGATGCCAAATCTTTCAGGGAGTGGGTGAGGACAGCCAGAGAAAATATAGACTGACTGTAAATCTAAATTTCAGACAGATAGTCATTTTTAGTAAAAGCATATCTCCAATACCACATGGAGTATTGTATGGTGTATTGGCTATTTCTCTAAAATTCAAATTTTACTAGGCATTCTGATTTTTTTATTTACTATGTCTAGCAAATTATTTTTACTTGTTGAATCTCATGAAGCTATTTTCAGGCTATTTTAGGTCACACAGTCTCTTTTGTGTTCACAACTCTCTCAAAATTTAAAAAAATAAAAATAAAATCATTCTCAGCTTAAAGGTGGACACAACAGGCTGGATTCAGCCCACAGGGACCTCTGGTCAAAAGTGTGGAATGCAGGGCTAATGGCACCCAGGAAGTAGGCCTAAACTAGTCACCAGAGCTGTGTACTGTTCCTCTAGGCCACTGCCTGTTACACTCAGGTCATTGCTCTACACCCTACCTGGGTCTCAGATGGCTGGCACCTGGCAGAAGAGTGACATGGCAGAAGGTAATGCTGAGCCATTGCTGGCCGCTTATGGCATGCAGCCCCAGGCATCCTGACTCTTAGCGCTACAAAACTGGAAGACGCTAGGATGGCTAAATTGAAATGCCAAGAGGGCTCCAGAGGGTGGCACTAAAAATAATTCCCAGCGTGTGGGGTGAAGGTGTGACTTAAAGGCCCCTTGGCAACCAACAGAGTAAGGGGCTGACAGAAGGCAGGTGATACCACTCTGCCTGCTCGAAGGCACCTCAGGTTCTCAGCACTGGTACAGACCCCTTCCCAGGTTGGCAACTCTTTCCACTGACCCTTAGACCAGGTTCTCAAAGATGGCATCACCATGGCTCATCTCCAGTGCTTTCAACCAGAGTCCCCTCTCTGAAAACTTCAACTAAGACACCACTTCCTTCTGGAAGCTTCCCTGGGTTCTCCAAGCAGGGTAGACAAGCATGCTGCCTTTTCCATATGTCCATTAGCACCTCCTTCCAAGCACTTATCACATGAACCCAGGGTGATTCAATACTCAGTATCTCTGAAATGCTGCCTGTGTGGCCATAGATGTGAAAGACATAAACTAAGCCACACAATGGGTAACTGGCAATACGAGACCAGTTCTCCGCAGCAAAGAATGCAACTTTATGAGAACAAATAACAGAAGAGGAGGTCATGGAGGGCTTGGTGGAAGTGGTGATGACTCAAGATCTGAAATACAAGTAGAAATTAATTCTCTTAGTTTCTTCAACTCCAAAGCAGAGAGAAAAATCTACCCTCTTACCCCCGCAATGACCTTCACAGAACTGCCCTGGAGCTCACGAAGGAAACAGATGTAAGGATGATGTGGCTGGGAAAAGCACTATATGGAAAGAGCCAACAGTTGTTAATTTTTAAATTTGTTATGGGTGAGGCATGCAGGAGGTAACAGATGGGAGGGGCTGGTGGGGGTGGGAACTGGAGTATTTTGGGAAGCTCCAAGACACATACATAGACAGACCTGAAGGAGGGAGGGAGGGAGGGAGAGCAGGAGGGAGGGGACCATTCTGCAGACAGTGACTGTTTCCATGCTGCGGTCTCATCTTCCTTTCCTGCTGAATCTTGTCCCTCCCGATCTCTGCATCCTGAGCTCTGTCACACTTGCCATTCCTTCTGCATGACCCAAGTGGTCCTACCATCTGGTCATGGCTCCTGCAGGCCCCTCACTTGATCCTCACTCACACCTATTACCATCTCCAGCTCTAGAAAAATCCCCCAGTCCTCCCAGGGCCAAATCATACGCCCTCTCCTCATCCCTTCCTGAGCCACACACCAAGGTTTTCATGGTTCTCCCTTCTCTGAGCTCCTAGTATTAGCCCTGTTACTACTTGGTTATGAGCACTCAGTTCTGGAATCCAATTTCCAGAATTCCAGATCTTGCATACATGACCTTGGGCAACCCATGTTCCTTCTCTGAGCCTCAGCTTTTCCATCAGCAAAATAGGTGACACTATTTTGTCTCATAGGTGTAAGATGACAAATCAACCCTTCACATCTAAGGGTTCCACATCTGCAGATTCAACAGCTGATGAATTGAAAGTATTCTGAAAAAGCCTCAAATTTAGTAAACATGAACATTATTCCCTAAGTATTTCAGTATAACAACTATTTTTATTGTACTGTAAATAACCCAGAGATGATACAGTATACAGGAGAATGGACACAGGTCTTACACATATCTGCACCATTTTCTATGAAGAACTTGAGCATCTATGGATTTTGGGATCTCCGGGGGTCTTGGAACTCACGTCCCTTAATACTGAGGAGAGCTTTGTGTATCTCAAGCATTTAATGCCACAGCTGTCGCACAGTAAAAGCAATGAACACTTGTTTTAAGTAGAAACAATCAGCATACACTCATAGAGTTCACTGTGTGCTGGTGCCATGCTTAAGGACATGACTTCATCTAATCTTCAAGGTAGTTCAGTGAGGTGGGTATGGCTCCATTTTACAGATGAGGAAACTGAGCCCCAGTTGGGTTAAGCAACTTGCCATGGAACACAGAGCTTGGGAGTGTCAGGGTGGGGATCCAAACCCTGGACTACTGATCCCACTCCAAGCCTGGCACATAGTAGAGTGGTTCTTCAACAAACACCTCTGGATGCTTCCTGTAAGTGAGGTCTGCCCACATGAGCCCAAGATTCGTAGCAGTTCCATCAGTCTTACGAAGAGGCCAAGACTGGAACCAAGACTTCCTGCTCTGGTGCCCCATGCTGCCTCAGGTGGACTCCAGCAACAAGGTGGCCAGGTAGCCAGTGTTGCACCCTCAGCCAACTGCACTAAGCACTGGGGTCACAGCCAGCTCCCTGCTTCCAGAGCTAGTGGCCAGTAGCACCTGCCAGCTCCACTCTGCTGTGGGCCACTGGTTTTCATGGTCTGCCTCTCCCAGTACACCTGACACTTCCGCCTCCCTCTCTCTGCCACAGGTAGGTTCTCAAGAACTGTGCTAATAAAAAGAAATGCCCTACTTTAAATGCCTAATAGTAAAAGAAGTCAATCTGGAGGGCTGCACACTTAGGATTCTACATTCTGGGGAGGGAAAACTACAGAGATGATAAAAAGATCAGCCACCCCCAGGAGGTGGGAGAGGAAGGGATGAACGGCTGGAGCACAAGGGATTTATAGGGTACTGAAAATGCTCAGTGACTGTACTGGGTCCATGTCATTATACACTGGTTCAAACCCACAGAATGCACAGCCACAAACCTTAATATAAACCACGGGCTCCATATGCAGCTTCATTAATTATAACAAACACACCACGGAGGGAAGAGGCCAGCAGGGGAGGCTATGCGTGTGCAGGGATGGGGATCTACAGGAAATCTCTAATACCTTCTGTTCAATTTGGCCATGAACCTAGAGCTGCTCTAATAAAATCAAGACTACAGCTGGGAGTGCAGCTTAGTTGTAGGGCTCTTGCCTAGCACGCACAAGGCCTGGGATCAACGAGTCCTGCCTCACAGCGCTGCAAATAAAAGATTAAAGTCCATCAAAAAGAGAAAAATATGTTTTCCTCATTCTGTACAAGGGAGGATGCAGGCAGGGAGCCCAAGCTTTCTGCAAAACTCCTCCTTCTAGACCCGCTTCTCCAAAGACACAGTGAAGCATGACCTGGAAAGGGGTTTGGGTCTTCACAAAGGTGTCAGGTGAGGACAACTCAGAAGCCCTCCTTGCCACTTCTCCAAGGAGAATCCCAGGGAACACTCAGGGCCCTGGGGGGTCACCTCTCCCTGCCTACCTCTGACCTGTCTCCCATCCCTCTTCTCCTCACTCCCTCCCACCCTGCTTTCCCTAAATGCTGCACACTACTTCCTTCCTCAGTACCTTGTTCTGCCACTCCCAGTCTCCTACAGCTGCTCCTTTTCACCTTTAAATTATCAGCTCAGTTGACACTTCCTCTTAGACGCCTACCCTAATGCCCCTGCCCCTCTTTCTCCCTTTCTCATCCATTACTGAATCAATATTATTTTTCCATCTGTTTGCTTGTCCCTTGTTGGTCCCTCCTCTCTAGATTGTGTCTCCAAGAGGGCAGGGACCCAACATGCGCACTCACCACTGTGTCCCTAGTGCCCACCACAGCAGACTCTCAGCAAATGCTGGCGGGGGCAGAGCAGAGATCTCATGTAGGTTCAGGGCACACTCCCTCTCCGGCCACTCCCACACAGCATAGCTGATGACAGCAAAGCCAGGAGTGTGTCCCATACCCCAAGGTGGCATCTGGATGAGGGAGGGAGGGGAGGAGGGAAGGGAAAATGACAAAGTGGTGGCCAGTGGGCTTCCAGGTATTAGAAAAACCCTTCTCCAGTTCCTTCTCCCAACTTGCTCTGAATGTGGGTGCTGGGGTTTAAGGAGAAGCAAAGGCTTCTAGCTTAGCAGCTGCCAGACTGGCCTGTTAACTGCTCACCTGCTCGCAACTCACTGTAAACAGGTGTCAGACATTGTTCCCTAATGGTCTGAGGACAGGACACCTGGTCATTACTTGGAAAGAGGGACACTCTGCAGGTGAGAAGGAGGGCCAGAGTTGAGTACCCTCTGCCCAACACAGGTGCTCCAGGCATTCTGACAAGGCTGTCCAGGGACCTGCTTCTGCAGCATTACCTGGAGCATCTTAGCATGAAGGTCCTCAGGTTCATGTCCACACAGACATCAATGGAGATGATGCAGCTCTGGGGGGATACCCGCCGCACTCCATTCCCCATGGTGTAGGAGGCTTTAGCGAGGTGATTAGGCCAGGAGGCTGGAGCCTTCTTGAATGGGATTAATGCTCTTCTAAGAGAGGCCCCCTGAGAGCTCTTTGGGACCCTTTTCACCTTGAAAGACACAATGAGAACCTGGCAGTCTGAAGCCTGGAAGATGGCCCTCACCAGAATTGGGCCTTTCTGGCAACCCTCAGCTTGGGATTCCTGCCTCTAGATCTGTGAAAAATAAATTTTGGTAGTTCAAAAGTTAGTCAAAACCAGGCATGGTGGCACATGCCTGTAATCCCAACACTCAGGAGGCTGAGGCAGGAGGATCTTGCAAGTTCAAAAATCAGCCTGAGTTACAAAGTGAGCTTGAGACCAGCCTGAACTGCATAGTAAGACCCTGTCCCAAAAAATCAAAAAACAAAACAAAACAAAACAAGTCAGTCAAGCTGGGCATCATGATGCATATCTGTAGTCCTAGCACTCAGGGGGCTGAGGCAGGGAGAGCCTCATAAGCGAGTCTTCCAAGTGTCCTTCTGTGACCAAGTGCATCTTGCTCCTAGCAGGATGAACCGAGCACTGTGCAGACACCTCTAGGAGAAATGCAGCAAGGCAGTAACAGCACAGACAAGCTGCTACTTGAGACCACACCCTTGCTGCCACTGGACCCAATGAGGAGACTATCAAGTGAGAGGCTTACATGCTGCTAAAGATATGGCTATATTTGAGCTGGGGCAGTCTGACTCCAAAGCCTGACCTCTGCCACACTCTGTGCCCCCAACACAGCTCAAGACCACGTGGAGGCTTCAGCGTTTGGCTCCAGTGTAATGCAAAGAAAGCTTTTGGAGCCAGATCACCATGCTGTCACTGACAAGTTCCATGCCCTTTGATAGGTCACCTGCCATCTGGGTGCCCAAATTTCCTTATCCAAAAGAGAAGGTGTTTGATCTACTTGACAGGGTGCTGGGATAGTTAAACAAGGGCCCCTCTACAAAAGACTCATTACATGCTGTTTTTCCTTAAGAAAAGAAAAAGAAAAAGAAAAAGAAAAAGAAAAAGAAAAAGAAAAAGAAAAAGAAAAAGAAAAAGAAAAAGAAAAAAAGCCTATTCTGTTAAGATGCCTTTAGCTGAGCTCTGGTTTTCCTGTAGCAGAGTGAAGATTCCAGAAAGCCTTATCAGCTACCAACTTTTATTAAGTCTTAAATTCAGATGCAGTAAATTCAGGGTAGAGAAAAGCAGGGCACACTTAACGCTTAGAAAGTGGCATCAACCATATCAAATCAGAGGAACTGAAGCTCTGAGAGCCATGCAGCTGTCTGAGCCACATGGATGCTGGGGCAGACGTAGAACAAGGACTTAGGCCTCCTCATATCCCACTCATGGTTCTGCACCTGCAAACACACGGGTCTACAGGGGGATGATGGTCCCCTTTCCTCCCTGCTGACCCCCAACTGGATGGTCTCCTGGCTCCTTGAGCAGCTCATGAGCTGTACAGCAAGGGACACATAAGGAAGCAAGAAAGCCAGGCTCTTTCTGCCACCCTGGCCACAGGGAACCAGGGAACCAAGCCTGAGGCAGGTGCTCAGCACCTCCCACAGCTTCCAGAACCCACCATTGCCAAAGCCTTGAAAAACAATCAAAATGCATCCACTGAGTGGATGGGGCTGTAGTATTCATGAGAAGGACTCCAGCCCTCAGGCCCACAGTCTGAGTCAACCCTGCAGGCCTCAAGAGCACCCTACATGCCACCTGGCACACCTATATGCATTTAATGGCAAGTACTTCTGGGGTCATTACTTAGCACAGGAGGGGAGTAGGGGGAGACTCTGATTCCCCAACATTAAGGCAGAAATTTCCTCTCTGGCCCCATGACCTACTGCCTCTGCCTCCTCCCCATGTGTCTTCTGACAAATTTACAGATTCCTTGCCTGCTCAAAACTCTCAAAACTCCACTGGGACTCCTATGTTAATTTTTTTTTTTTTTTTGAGACAGGTTCCCACCACACAGTTTGGGCTAGGTTTGAACTACATAGCCCGGGCTGGCCTTGAACTTGTACAATCCTCCTGCCTCACTCCCTTGAGTGCTGGAATTGCAGGTATGTACCACCATGCCCACCCAGAGCTCCCACCTTACCCAGAGTAAAAGTGAAAGTT
The DNA here is from genome assembly GCA_004365215.1 of Cuniculus paca. NCBI lineage: Eukaryota > Metazoa > Chordata > Mammalia > Rodentia > Cuniculidae > Cuniculus > Cuniculus paca. The sequence goes on from RJWT010012583.1 coordinate 16,765, forward strand.
TTCAAGGGCCACTAGGCCCTGCACAATCGCCCTCCAGTTTTCTCTGACCTCTACTCCTGTTCACTCCACTCTGGCCTCACTGGTGTCTATGCTGTTCTGTTCCTAACACCCTTCCTGCACATGTCCACTCCAATTCCTCCCTTTCTTCAGGACTCTTCTCAGCCATCACCTATCAAGAAGCCACTAGGACCACCACCTCTGGCAAGCCCTTCTCATCCTGGTCCAGCCTTTATGAGCTTCATAGTGCATACATCATTCATCTATAGGTACCCCCATTAGACTGTACACACAATGAGATCATGCAATGAGTCTCCTTATCTCACTTTTCCACCTGCGCTTTCTATAACAGGGCCCAAGATATAGTAGATACTTGGTAAATATTTGTAGAAGAAAGAATGAAAGGGAGGGAAAAAGGAAAAAGAAAGGAAGTTTTCTTTTCATTAAGAACTGACAGAAAATGTTCACCTTGCTCACCTTCCTGAAATACAACTCAAAGCAAACCCTCCTTTGCTCACACATCTTCTAGAGCTCCTCGCTATCTGCTGGGGCAAAACCAAGTGCTATAGCCTGGCAGTCACAATCCTGCACACGCTGAGGTAAGTGGACTTTCCTGTCTCATCTGCCTCCCCTACTTAAATGGGATCCTGAGCTGTGTTTCCAGACCTTGTCTGAATTTCACAGTTCCCTACCACTGCCCTCTGTCACAAGATCCTGTCCCAGAAGTATCCTGGCTAGTCTATGGGCTGGCTATGTGACCTTGAAACTGGCTGCTCACATCCCCGGGCCTTCAGTTCTTCATGCATCAAATAAAGGAGATGATGATTCTCCCTCTTGGGACTTTGTCAGGGGGCATGGAGACATTGCTTGGGATACCCTGGGCACAGTACACAGCACAGGGTAACCCTCCAGAGCAGACAAGAACTGGACAACACAGAGCCCAACCTCCCTCCCAGAGCCTATGCCCATGGCACAGGGAAGATACTGAGACACACCAAAGTCTGTCCTGGATGACAGCTCAAGAGTCAGGACCCTTTCTCACTGTCTCTGCTGTTCCTGTGGACCCCAAAAATGCATACAAAACAATTTAAAAGCAGTGAGAAGATTCAAAAGGAGGATACCTGCATCAGACCAGCTGGAGAAACAAAGGGCCACTGTGGTCACCAGGCTAGGCACTCAGCTGACTGTAGGTTTGCACCTTTCACAGGACTAGTTGAACATTCCTAATCCAAAAATTCAAAAACTGAAAATCTTTTTGACTGTGACATGGGATGATGCCACAAATGGAAAATTCCACAACTGACCTCATGCAAAGAGTCACATTCAAAATGCAGGTAACAGTGTACAGAATTCACTCCGGGCTAGAGAAACAAGGTGCACATGAGGTACAAATGCATTTCACTGGTAGATTTGGGTCCCATCCCCATTAGTATACACAATACAAACATGTCAAAATTTGGGAATACCCAAAACCTTTGATCCCAAGCATTTCAGAGAAGGGACAGTACTGTCACTCTGGCCAGACACTTCTTGGTGGTCAGGGTGAAGGTGGTAGTGGAAGCGGTGTCCTGTCATTGCAGAATATTCAACAGTAACCCTGGCTTCTTCCCCCAACCAAAATGTTTCCAGACATTGCCAAATGTGCTCTAGAGTAGGGCTGCCAGATTTAGCAATGCATGTTCATTCTGAAAACTTAGTCATTGCTCATCTGAAATGCAGGTTTTTTTTTTTTTTTGTGATGCTGAAGATTGGGCCCAGGGTCTCCCCTATGCTAGGCAAGCTATGTATAGCCCCGACCTTTTTCCTTTTAGCTTTTTATTGTGAGACAAGGTCGAATTTGCCTAGACTGGCCTCAAACTTGTGATCCTCCTGCTTCAGCCTCCCAAGTAGCTGGGACTACAGATGTGTACCACCACACACCGCCTAAAATGTAAAATTAAATGTGGGCAACCTGTATATTATGTAGCAAACTAATCTGGAAGCGGAGTTGGTAAAGCTGCACCCTCTTCTTTCATTAAGACCACTGAATTAGAGTAAACCTATGGTATCCCCACTGCACCATCAGTTGCTTCCTTCATTTTCTTCCAGCCTTAGCATATCTCGACTTCCTCTCCTATCCCTTTTTCCCCTACTGAGGCAGGAGGCTCACTTCCCCAGATACTCTCTGCTCAGAAGCTGTGATGATGGCTCCACAGTCATGGCTGTTCCAGCTCAGTTCAGAGATAAATGTGGCTTCCCTTGCTGGACTTGTTGCCTCTCCCTATCCCCTTCCTGGGGTCTCAAACACTCATGTTCAATTAAGAGGAACCCCACCACCACCACCACCACCACCCAGAACCCGAGCTGAGGCAAAAAAATAAGGCCGTTAGTCAGTTTGCTTCCTTTATCAACCAGTGTCATGTGGCTGGCTCCTTTAATGGCTGTCGTCATGACAACAGGAAGCCAGTCCCCAGGAGCTCTAGGAACCAAAACAAAATTAAAGGGTGGCAGGGAGGGCAACAAGAGCCAGGAAGGAGCCAGGGTACAGCTGGTTGGAGTTACCTGGAGGAAATCATACTGAGGCCATCCTGTCTCCCGCTCTGCACTGGTAGCCGGGAGGAGAGGAAAACACATACATTTACACACACACACACACACACACACACACCCTGCTCTGAAGCTCAGGCAAACATCAGACATACACGTTCTTAGGAACTGCATCCAGGATTTTAACTCTGGCTAAGTCCAAGTGCTGTATGTGTATTTGATCCTGGGGCTCAAATCCAGGGCCTTGAGCATGCTAGGCAAGTGCTGTAGGCAAGTGCCTGAGATGGGTAGATGCAGAACCTTGCTAGGCACTCAGTCACATCTCCAGCCTCAGACCAAACACCTTCTTACCCTACCACTTGGGCACTGGGTCCTGATGGCTGTATGAGCACTGGACAGAGCTTCTGGCCATGGACTCTACCTTGCCCTTGGTGGCTGCAGTGACTCAGAACAAGCTTACACACATTCCTGGCTTATCTAAGACAGAAACTGACCACTAAGGTACTCCTTCCTGAAGGGAGGGTGAGGCTATGACAGATAGAGATGTGACTCCTCTGAACCTTGAGGGTTGAGAGAATAAAAAAATGACATGATTCTCAGATTTCTAGGCAAAAGCTGTCCCAGCCCATTGGAGATGAGCTAATGCTGAAGGAATCCTACCCCTCAACCCCTGCTGTCCCCAGAGGTGAGCAAAGAAAGGAAAGAATAGGGGGTGTCAGCTGTGGAGGGCACAGACTTGTCACTAAGCTCTCAGGGACACTCAGTGCTCAACAGGAAGCTCAAAGATGCCAGACTTTAACCTGTCCCCTGCACCTATTCTGTGCCCTAGAAACAACCCTTATTCTCTCTGGTCCAAAATATTTTCATTTATATAATGAAAATTATGTTACCGACATCCCAAGGCTGTGGCACTGTACAGGCATGGATGAGCACATTCTGTAGCTAAGCTCGGCTCTAACGTCAGACAGCCATGGAAGGTAACTCCTGACTCTACCCCTTCTTGGTTTGGTGGTCCCCTCAGGCTCCATGAGCCTCACTTTCCTTGTCTATATAATGGAACCAACTCCACCTACTTCATAAGGTTAATGTATACTCAGGGAAAGGCATATAGTTGCCCCCCACACACCCAGTAAATAGAAGCTATCATTAATGAAATCACTGGGCTCAATAAATGTAGAATTTAGAAACAGCCATGAATTTGCAAACAAGAAACTTGCTGTCTGATTCTAAATGTGGAGTTTAACATATCTGCTTCTAGCAAGGTTCTGCATCTACCCATCTCAGGCAACAAGCAGGGTAATAAGAGGTCTATTCGATTATGAGCTAGCTTCAGCCCTCAAGCCAGGAGAAAGCTGGGTTTGAGCCCTAAACTTGGCTGCTTCTAGGAGACAGGCCCAGCCCTCCGGCCACCAGGAATAACACCTGCCCAGCGGCCCATCCTGGACTGACACACACCAGATCTCCTACAGGTGAGAAACCGAGTTCTAGACCTGTGTGGGGTTCTGAGGGGCTGCTAGCAGAGCTGGGAGCAGGAACTCAGCTAGAACCTTCCTTGAATGAATTGCTGATACTTTGCTGTCTACACCTGCCTCAACTGAACAACCATTTCATTAAAAAGAAGGGCTGAGATGAAAACTTGCAGGTTTTCTAAGGTATCCCATATATCCTGCATGTCTCCTTATTTAAAAACACCAGAATGTGAAGTCAACTCTCGAGCTGACTGTTTAAACAAAAAGGGACATGACACACACAGAAACACATAAACACTGCCGGTACACGCTTCCCATGAAGGGTGGGGCAGCAACAGGTCCCAGCCTGGAGGCTGCCCTTTCTGGCTGGCTGCCCCCTGCAGGAAGGGGCTTCTCTATGTTTCAGTGGGGCCACGCATTACACACGTTCACGAATGGACAGGAAGGCAAGCACAGGGAGCAGGCTTGTGCACAAGGTCTACAGCCATGGGTTCCCAGCAGAAGACTCAAAGACGCAGAAGGCAGCGATGGTGTCTGAGGCTGAGGGATGGGAGCGCACGATGTAAACACACACAAGGTCACTGCCTTAGCCTTACATTCAGCACACTTTTACGTCACGTTCAAGAATTTATACACACAGACAGAGCCACGGACACACGACAGAGATTAATGTGGATATCCCCAGAGAAACGCACATACACTACGCACACACACAGCCACAGGTGCGTGCATATACACATTCTCACCGAGTGCAGGCACCTAAATGCTATTCCTGCCCCGCTCGCTATAAACTCTCCCCTCCTCTCCAACAGCCTGGGAGGGCAACAGCGGTAAACACTAACGGGAGACCCCTCACTGAGTCCCCGCCACACGCCGCCCGCTACACCCACAGCCAGGGAGAGGGCCCCGCGCGGCCTCTACCTCCGCGCGCCGCTTAAAATCACCGAGGTTCCCCTCCCCCACCGGAGCCCTGGGACCCCCCCCCAGCTCTACCTGCCGCCAGGCCTGCGCGAGGCAACGCCCACGGGGGAGCCCGCCCCTGAGGAGGCCGCGCCTCCGCGGTGCCCAGTTCCCGCTGGCGGCGGCCGCCCCCGCCCCAGGGTCACTGCACCTACCTCCTTCTTCACGGTGCGCAGCAGCCTCTGCCGGGTCTCCGCCTCTGGGGACAAGCAGGAAAACCAGTCAGCCGCGCGCTGGGAGCGGCCTGGGCTGCCCTCCCGCCGCCCCGCGCCTGTCCTTACCCGCTGGGGCCGAAGTCATGGCTGGCGGGGTCCGGAGTTAGCAGCAGCGGCAGCGGATCCTACACCTGCTTCTCCACTCAGAATCACCGCAGCCGCGCGGGGCGGGGCCGAGCGTGAGAGACAGCGTAGGGCGTGACGTCAGGGGCGGGGCCGGCATCGGCGCTTCCTCCTCCCCTCCGGGAACCACGGCAGCCGCGCGGGGCGGGGCCGAGCGTGAGGGCGGAGTAGGGTGCTGACGTCGGGGGCGGGATCCGCTGTGGCTCCTCCTTCTCTCCGCGAACTGCCGCGGCCGCTTGGGGCGGAGCCGAGAGTGATTGACGGCAGAGGTCGTGGCGTCGGAAGGAGGCGGGGCGGGC